>JAWPHD010005134.1:0-170035 GCA_037043455.1 Cyrtodaria siliqua
AGCTACAGCTCACGCCCTCTAGCCCCGGTTTGAGTAGAACTCAATACTTGTACTTAAGATAGTATGAAAGGACTTCAATATTTGGCAGTAAACGATTTCATATATGGATTCTTCAAATAAAAACAAATGTATTCCAAAAATCAGACGCACGAGATTCAGCATTTGCTTCTTTCGCATTACATTTGATAATGTTAACTTCAAGCCCAATCTGTTTTGCTTAACAGTAGATTATCGCTTAAGGCGGTGCTAGGTGGCGTGAGATGTGTTGCATCTCATAATTACCTCTCATGAACAGACTCAATAAAACCGAGTCTGCTGCTTTTCTCTCTTGTTTGTGTTTGTTGCTTCCAATGGATCACCTTTTCAGTATTTATTGACATTCATACTGCTGTGTGGTGGCAGTAAAATGTCGTTCCGACGACAAATCAGCAGTAGTATTATTTATTGGCCTTTTCGGATCATCAAGCCCAGTCTATGTTTCTTTAATGTAGAACATCACTTAAGCCGGTGCTAGGAGGTGTGAGAGGTGTTGCATCTTATAATCACCTCTCATGAACAGAATCAATAAAACCGAGTCTGCTGCTTTTCTCTCTTGTTTGTGTTTGTTGCTTCCAATGGATCACCTTTTTAGTATTTATTGACATTCATACTGCTGTGTGGTGGCAGTAAAATGTCGTTCCGACGACAAATCAGCAGTAGTATTTTTTATTGGCCTTTTCGGATCATCAAGCCCAGTCTATATTTCTTTAATGTAGAACATCACTTAAGCCGGTGCTAGGAGGTGTGAGAGGTGTTGCATCTTATAATCACCTCTCATGAACAGACTCAATAAAACCGAGTCTGCTGCTTTTCTCTCTTGTTGTATTTGTTGCTTCCAAGGGATCAACTTTTCAGTATGTATTGCCATTCACACTGGCGTTTGTTTAGTGCTGTGTGACGGCCATAAAAAGTCGCCCCGACTACTAATCAGTAGTGTTATTATTTACTGGTCCTTTGGGATCATCAAGCCCAATCTGTGTTGCTATAAAGTAGAATATCGCTTAAACCGGTGTTAGGAGGAGTAAGAGGTGTTGCATCTTATAATTACCTCTCATGAACAGACTCAAGGAAACAGAGTCTGCTACTTTTCTCTATTATGCATCCAAGGGATCGATCACATTTCCAGTATGTATTAAGTAGCAACACTATGCATTATACGGATGACATAAAAACGACCTCCTTAACTGTCATAAAACGTCTTTGTATGTTGTACCATTTATTGAAACCATAACAAATTCTTATTTGGAATATTAATTTTAAAATGAATAGGACTTCTGCAATACATGTTGGGATCAATAAGCATTTTACTGCCAAGTTCATCATCTTATTCACTCTTACGGATACAATGTACAATGGCTAAGGATCTTCTGTGTTGAAAACTGATATTGCCTATTAATGCTGCCTTGTTTGTTAGGACAACATGCACGGAGATGTCATTATATATCTGTTCCATAATGGTTGAACGACACTAAAGTAATAGTGCGGCCTGTTAGCGGTGTTTGTGATGTCAAATGCATTTCTTCTTAATAACATTGTAATTGCCGTTTGTTTTAAAAATGAGATATAGGGTCCTATAGAAATCACAGCGTCCGAACGCAATGGCATTGTAGGTCCCCACTGTACTGCAAACAAGGACTAGATAATGCAATGAAAGAGACAAAAAAAAAAGGTAGTGAAGACAGGGTTACCGACTTGGAACGGTCAGTAGGCAATAAGGCCTACTGGTTAGCTTGAATCAATTTCAGTACGTGTTTTTGGCTGACTGTGTTTTGTGAAACCTACATTTTCTGTTTGACAGTCATACCTACTTTGATCGTACATATCACAGACATGCAATTATGTGATGTTGATTATAAATGATGGCTAATCAAACAGATTTTCATGTAAGAATATATGTGTCTATAATGTTTATTCCCTTATGGGCCTTTTTGCCACTGACTCTTTTAATGCAGTTTCTCTATTTTCAACATATTTGTGTTTGCGTTGTCGTATACTTTGCTTCAAATTTCCGTGGGCGTGGGAGTATTGTTTGTATTGAAATTATGTTTCTAGTTGACTGTTTTCTGTGAATGCTCCATTTCCTGTTCGACTTTTAGATTTTATATGAACGTAGTTTTACAAAAATGAACTGCAATGTCACGTTGTACAAGTACCAATATTGAGTTCAGCATCCTCCTCAAGTTATAAATAATACAAGAGGTGTTCAAGTTATAACGTAACCCTTTCATTTTTTACCTGAATCAAATATCTTAAAATTCTCGCCAAATATGTCTACTTTTTAGTCAAGTATAATGTTTCCTTCCATATAAAACAATATGACCTGAATGCGTAATATGTGCTTCCTAACTTTGCTGTATCCGTATTTTTGTAAAAGGGTAGGGAATAGTATTTTGTCACAAACATCTTCAATTATAAAATATAACTGCAATATAAATTTAAAAATAAATCCTCGGAAATTGTCGTTTAAGGTTATAGTTGTCTGATATGTCCATGTCTGAACGTAACAATTGTGGAATATGCATATTGTCTATGTGGTGTCGGTTTTCACGATTTCAACGAAAATTAACATGAAATTCGACTTTGAAGGTAATTAAATTAATGAAAACTTCTAGTTTGAAACATCAGCGGCAGGTATTGTTATGATGTCCTCCCTATAAAAATGAACTTTCAATACTTTCTTATAAAGAAAGAAAGAAATAAGGTATAATTTAAGATTTAGGTACAAAACACTCACATTTGCATATGATGGTGAAAATAATATAAATGCTGATTAATGATAACTTTGATTAATGATATCTTTATGATAATACAGCAAAAAAAACTATTCATAATTTGTCTTACAAACTGCTTATTTTGACAAATTTATAAAATCCGGTAACGTACGAGCAAACCGTCCTATTTGAAATTTTAATTCAACATGTATATTTGTGTCTTAAAATAAAACATACATAATTACGATCATATTTGAATTGCAGACACAGCTTTAAACAGTTATGATATGCATTTAGTGGATTTATTTGGTTTAAGGTAAAACTCTACGGGGGAAAAAACATACAGGTTTAAAATTGGAAAATAGTATGTACCTAATTCAAGATGTAATTTAAAGCAAACAACGTGAACTTGGAGATTACTTTTAGATGCATACGTTCTAAATGACAGTTTCACATAATTGCATCAAGCACTTTTTACCATAATCACTTCATAAATAACATCTAAAACAAAAGCATTACGTTGTATGTTGAACGCCTCCTGTATATATCGTGAAACGTTCTTTTTGTGGAGATTACTTAAGTAGAATGTGTTTGTGATTGCATTCGAATTACAAGACATCCGACTAGTTGTAGACGAATTACACGAGTTCCCGGGCTGACTGAATAACGGTCTGACTACACAGTTAGCTCCATTGAATACCAAGGTAGATAATTCTTACGCCTTAATACTTCGGTTAAAATATTTTAATAATTGCTGACAGATATGTTTATTGTTGTTACAGGTGAGATGAACAGAGTCTGAAATTGGATGTGCAGCTATTAGATGACACTAGAACAGTAGGATTCTGTTCCAAACTCTGGAGTTAAAGCCCAAAATAGTGCATTGGAAGACACCACTCAAATTAGAAAAAAACCTGGTCAACGTACCAGAGTTTGTACAGTTTTGTGTGGGCAAATGACTTGGAAACTTCCTGTTCGGAATAGCCCTGTAAACTTTATTCATATAGGCCAACATAGTAAAAATGCTCTGTGTAGTGAGACCTAAATGTTTCTTTGCCGAGTCTTTTGATTTTCCGAGGCTAATAGAGACTGATAGACAACTTGATATGGTATAATAGTGTTGGCATTGCAATCTTGAACGGGTAATTAATACAGTCATATACATTCACTGTATAACCTAACTGTATATGTGTAAGTGGATTGCGTTAAAAGTCGAATAGCTTGTAGGTAATAATACACATGGGAATAACAACGATATATGTATTGAATTATTATCGTTAGGACTGTCTTTGTTAATCAACGTGTTTATTCCTTTAACACTTAATTGACATGAACATATAGCAAGTAGATAGTGAGAACGGATAAATATGTCCATAAAGTTACGATCAACATGAATGAATGTAATTGGATACCTAATGAAGTCACACTGGGACTGAAAAAGCATGCTTAATCGCATTGTGGTATTTCTACTATTGATGGATTGACCCCTGCAACTCCAATCTCCTTTGCGCCTGCGCCGAAGATCCAACGCGCTTGTGCCGAATCCAGTGACGTGACTATTCGTCCCGGAGAAGGCAGTTCAAAAAAATCAAAATTATTTACTATTTTTCATTTTAAAAGGAACAAAACATATACGTCCTATTATTTTTTTTTTTTTTCTCTTTTTCAGAAAAAAATAGCATGCATGTCTCACAATTGATCAAATTTGCTCTTTTGGTGTCGTCTGCTAGTTTTACGCTTGGCCATCTTCCTTCGTAATAAATCAGGTCACATGTTCCCAAATATGACCAATATCCGGTTCCGGTGCTAACATAAAAACATGCGAAGTGATTTATACCTATACACCGGTATACCACCATCTTTGTTTGTTGTACCAGACTTGATTTGACCTATTTGTGGTGATATTTTAAAAAGAAAACACTTTACAATTTGAAATTTATTGATGGATATTGAAAGATAATAGATTATTTTATCATCCTATCACACATAGTCGTAAATTAATATATGTTCGCTTTCAACTGGATGCATTTTATGACAAGTACACCGGTATATAGATGAGCGAGCATATATACTTTTTATCATGCAACACTACCAAACTGTTTCAAACAGAAAATACGTTTCGTTCCAACAGTTCCCATTTAACGTATTTGATGATAAATGTGGTAAACCCAGCGCGTGAGGCGATTTACATATATTTAGTCCGCATAGAATATAGTTCTAAACTTTGACACGAATTATGACTGTTTTAATAAGTATAGTAAGAAGATAAGTTCTTATATTCTCACTGTGAAAATATAAACAATGAGAATATAAGGTTTATTCTAACCATACACTCCACTATTTCACTGGGAAGTATATAATAAAAAGGTGTACAACAGCCTGTTCACCTGCTCATAGCAAATCCGGGTATTTAAGCGATCACTTTTAACCCTGGAATCGTATCTCCACACGGGTAGAACTCTAATGTTCCAGTAAAAATGTTTGCATCTCTCGGGACTTGAAAATAAGACCATCTGATTAACAGTAACTCATTCTAACCACTGACCTAATGAGTTTTGTAGATATTTTTTGGTTACGAGCATTATCGGAATGGGTCTCTCAGTACACAGTAAACATTATTAGATTTATATTTGTAATAGATTCTTCAAAACCTGTCTACTGATTTCCGGTTCGTCATGCGCCTTAGAACTACTTTATTGTAAAGCAAATATTAATACGATGGTTGGGTACTTGCTTTGTGGCTTTCTATGCATATCTTTATTCATATATACATGATCATCTACGTGTTAGTTTAAACTTCTTAATTTTACATCGACTGTAATGAAAACTCTCTGAGCTTATTTGTATTGCTCTCGATGTCTTCCTGGGTAGAACCAGTACTAATCAAATGGAGATTGAGTGTCTTGCTCAGGGCCACACCACATATGGTCATGGTGGGGATCTAACTCACCACTTTTTGACACTGGGTCCAACACTTTACCACTAGACCACATCGCTCCGCCATCTGTGTGTCATATACGTACAACGTATATGGCTTATTAATGCTGCCGTATTCGTTCGAGAATATAGCGTGGCTGGGGTATCTTTTTTACTCTGTCCCGTTATATTGGGATGATAATAGGGTAAGAGTGAGGTTTCGGGATGGTTAAAATTGTGTACCATTGATTTTATGAATTTTGAGTTCTGCTCAACCCGGGGCTAGAGGGCGTGAGCGGTAGCTAGCATATTTCACTACCGCTCATGAACAGTCTCAATCAAACCGAGACTGCAATATTTCGTATGTGTCGTGCTCGGCCGTTTCCAAAGGTCCATTATCATGATTATCATACTCTTTTTTAGTATACCCTAGAACCTGTTTTAAACCCTCTGCTTTTGTTTTTGCCACTGACTCTTATATTCCTAACCCGTCCGTGCTTGTGGTGTCATAGATTGCCTGGTATTCATCTTTGGAATTATTGTTTGTCTCTATGCGTGTTTTTTGTTGACTGTGGTCCTTGAATGCTAAATTTATAACTTATCTATATATAGATTTTATATCTTCTGATTTATGTATAGTTATTCCTTTTAAGATCGATTTAATGTTACTACGTAACAATTTTCCCTAGGACTTACAAGCAACGTTTTATACAACAGCATATATTGTAGTATGTCATAAAACGCATCTTTTTATACTCTTGAAATCAGAAACACATAGGGCCTATATGACTTTCTTATACATAGGGCCTATATGACTTTCTTATTAAGACTGTAAATTTATTTTATGTTTAGAAACACTTCTTTTTGAAATCCATTGATAAAGGCTACTTCAAATTTACCATTAAACCAGGTTTTTGTTTCTCATGTTCAGTATTTATTGACACTCACATTCATCTAGCATTCTTTAGTGCGTTTAGTGCTGCGTATAACCTGCACAGAGTCGCACCGACTACGAAACAGTAGTGTTATTACTTAGTAGTTGTTTGGGATCTTCGAACACAATCTGTGTGGCTTTAAAGTAGAATATCTCTTAAGGTCTCACTACACACTTCGATTTTACTGTGTTGGCCATTGGGAATAAAGTCCAATTTTCCATTCTGAATCAGACCTTTAAAGTCTAAAAGTAATTTTTTGGTAAAATACAGTTATTGCTGCTCAGAAAAATCCACAAAATCTGGTACATAGCCCACTTTGTTTTTTTTCTAAATGTGAGTGTTGTCAGGCAAGGTACTCTTTTCGGCTTTCACTAAACAGTTTGCACCTAAATTCATACGCATTTTGAGCAAAAAAAAAATGTGTCACATGTTGCTGTCAGTGCCGTCTAATCGCTGTTCATCCAATCTCACACTACTGTTTTCTCACCTGCAACTGGAAAATAAAATATCCATGGGCAATTATTAAAAATATCTCAAACCGAAGAACACACCTCTACTTTTTATGGTGTAAGAATCACCCTACAGTCACATACAAGGGAGCTAATTTGTAGTGAGACCTTAAGCGGGTTCTAAGGTATATGAGAAATGTTGTACATTTTCTCTCTTGTTGTGTACGTTGCATCCAAGGGTCCACTTTTCAGTATTGTTTCGTTTTACCTTTTATTAATCATGTTACGGAGCGCAGTCTCCACGGTTTCTATTAATCAGTCCATGTTGAGCGATATTCAACGATTTAAATTCATTCAGTCATGAATAAGAGTAGCCTGAACGTGATTTTCAGTTTTTAAAGGATATTGTATCAGTAACATAATTACATAATCATAGTCATCTTACCTCTACCCCATCCCCATCTTTTATAGGGTTTTTTCACTTTGTCTCCAAAATGGAATTAAATGATAATCAAGACTAAACACATGGCTCGAAAGCTCTTGCAAGCATGTATTTAACATAGATATAATTTATGCCTTGTGACGTAAATATTTCTAATTAGTAGTAGTAGTAGTAGTAGTAGTAGTAGTAGTAGTAGTAGTAGTAGTAGTAGTAGTGGTAGTAGTAGTAGTAGTAGTAGTCGTAGAAGTAGTAGTGTTAGTATTAGTAGTAGTAGTAGTAGTATAAGTAGTAGTAGTAGTAGTAGTAGTAGTAGTAGTAATAGTAGTAGTAGTAGAAGCAGTATTAGTTGTAGTAGTATTAATAGTAGTAGTAGTAGAAGTAGTAGTAGTAGTAGTAGTAGTAGTAGTAGTAGTAGTTGTAGTAGTAGTAGTAGTAGTAGTAGAAGCAGTAGTAGTTGTAGTAGTAGTAGTAGTAGTAGTAGTAGAAGCAGTAGTAGTAGTAGTAGTAGTAGTAGTAGTAGTAGCAGTAGTTGTTGTAGCAATAGTAGTAGCAGTAGTAGTAGCAGTAGTAGTAGCAGTAGTAGTATTAGTAGTAGTAGTAGTAGAGCTACAATATTAATCTTGTTCTGTTCGGCTGCTGCTTTTGTTACTGCTACTATTACTATACCTGCTGACGGTTGTGACGGTGACAGTGTCATTTGTACTACTAATATGCGTTGTTATTGTTGCTTCTTCCGATGTTACCGCTGTTGTTGCGGATGTTGTTGCAGCTGCTGCCACAACATATATTGTTGGTGATGACGTTACTGCCACCGCAGATTTTACGCTATTGTTTTAGCTTATATAAAATGTGAATTGTTGACATTTGAGTTATGAATCTGAATGATGGAAAAACAAATACAGTTTAAAAGAAAATACGGTGCTTTGCTCTCATGGCGTTCACACATTTGGAAATTTGCCTACATGTAAGGACGACCATTAACACTTTGGAACTTTAACCTGGCTTGATGAACGTGTATATATTTTCTAGATTGATTTACACTGTTATAAGAACAATAAAATGAAGATAATATTGCATGCTAAAGTGAAAGCATTTTAAGGGCATTGCATGCGTTACTTGCAAATATAGATATGAAAATCGAACAGGAAAAGCAGCATTCAAGGACGACAGTCAACCATAAACACACACAGAAACCAAGATCACATTTAAAGATAAACAAAAGGCCAAATAAGACATCACAAACAAAAAAGGGTCGACAATGGGGCTACCGCCTTGGAACGGTCAGTGGCAAAATGGGACGCTGAGGGTTTAAACCAGGTTCTAGGGTGCACCAAACCTCACACTTACATGTACCTTACTGTCAACCCAATAAAGCGGGACAGTGTAATTCAAGAAATCCTCGCCATGAACTACTCTCTAACCTACTTCGTTCTGGTATTTTTTTCTGAATCATGTATCGAGTTAAGCCATAACGAATGTAGGAAAACACGATAAATCACTTTGCCACAATTGAATTTAACAACTCCTGAAAAACGTTTTTTGAAAGTAGTCCGTCAATCTTTCGAGGTATTGTCTCTATGATGCTGTTCGAATTGGAACACAGCAGAAAATCAGTCTAGTAAATTTATTTTTTTAGAGCAATTGAAATGCGATTATTAGTTTTCTTTATCTGGTACGGAAAAACACTAATGGATGTAGATACATGAACGGGACGTAATACTTGGCCATTACAAAATAGGATCCTTTAAGTCTGTATATTATTGGTATTATTAAAAATACTATTGGCTTCCGGTTTATTTCCGACGCGCATGCGCAGACTCGGTATTTCGGTTTTAATGAACGCCATTTTTCTTTGGTGTACAGTAGGCTGACGTTATAATATAAACTGGACATTTGAAACCATTGTTATAGTGATAAAACCGTTGGCGGCATGTACGGTTTGTAGGTGTTGTGGTAATATGGCATTTTATGATTTTAGTAGAAAAGTAGGTCACGCTTTACGTGGGTGCTCACAAGTTCATGTGAATATAGGTGTGTGCAGCCTATCAACGTGTGCATATCGACGTCATTTTCATTGAGCATTTTAAACTTATTGCATACATGTTCGTGGGTACCGGTTGTGGAAAAGTTCGTGACGGAAGGTAGGTACGGATTTATGTTGTTAGTGTTGAGGCAACGTATTGGATAGAGCTAGTTGAAAGTAGGTCACATGCGTTCAACTGAATATAATTCTGGAGACGCTCGGCATACTGAGTACCAACTCACATTAATTGATCTGCTCGGTCCCACAGTACTACCAGCTACGTAATCCTACGCCGGAGTATAGATATACACTGAGCGTCTCAAGCAACTGAGTGCTCAGTAATTTATTTGTATTTGAGCAAGTGTAGGTCCCAAAATTTCCGTAGATGGAATAGACAGGTAGGCCTTTATTACGCTATTAAACTGTAGTAACTTCCCATTGATCGGACCACCATGAAATCGAAGGCAAAACTTTATCAAAATATCAGCCTATTCTTAAACAAGACTCGAACGTTCGTGTGTCAATTTATTAAAACATACTGATTTCAAATGTATGATTTGTTAAAAGGTATACAAGCTTGCTTAACTCTTGCGTTTACATGTTCTAATAAATTGTGAAACAGATCCATCTTTGATTTTCAGACGTTCAATGCAGTAAATCACAAGTTTTGTTTGTTTTTAGCTCTACTGATCAAATATCAGCAGAGCTTTAGCCGTGGTGCAGTATCGTTCGTAAACTTTTTTTGTAGCGACTTTACAGGAATGTAGCCCATGATGTCTAGTTTATCCGAGCAAATATTCACATTGATATAAAATCCAAGATGGACTTCTTGAAAACCATAAGTGATATTGATATGGGCCTTTTTCTAAAATGATCAACATGACATGATGTTGGTCGTTGTCGACATGGCACCCAGTGGCCATCTTTGTTTACATAGAGTTATATTTACTATTATTAGAGTATTTTCAACTACAACAAAATAGTGTCTGACCTTGATATAGTACATAATACTCCTAAGGAATGTGAATGCAACAAATCAAAATTTTAATATGCTCCAGCAGGTCATGTCATCACTGGTAATTTTGATATTGTTGATAAACGTATTCGGCATTTGTTTTCGAAAGGTCCTAAATATAGATTACCTTCACCTATTGATTTAAATGCCTGTCGTGCCCAGATCGCCCACTCCATTGAAGATTTTAGTATAAAATGGTGTCGTAGAGAACATGCGGACCCAAACTCGCTTTCTACTTGGAAAAAGTCAATTCTTAAAATTATAGATACACGTATTAACTTGTTAAATGCTAACCCCTCTTTACTTCCGCCGAGACCTAGGTTTTCCTTTCGTAATTTAAAATCGGGAATTCTGGAATTTCAGAATAAATTTGTTTTAGTTCCTGCAGATAAAGCAGCAAATAATGTAATTATTGTTTGACGCCTACATTACGTCAATGTTTTATCTCTGGAACTCGGCAGCACCAATTCATATACTCCAGTTATTTCTTCTGAGGATGACGTAGTTTCCGCACATATCACTCGGTGCACTACTTTTAAGGCTGGTGTAAACGATAAGCTAAATAAACTGCCTACCATATACTGGATTCCTAAATTACATAAAAATCCGTATAAGGCTCGCTTTATTTCTAATTCTAGTGCCTGCACCACAACAAAAATCTACAAACTTTTAAATTCTTGTCTTACTGCCGTTAAAGATCACGTTAAACTATATTGTGATAAAACTTATGAAAACTCTGGGATTAATTTATTTTAGTCATAAAAAATTCAGGAGACGTTCTTGATAAAATTGTCAATAAAGGTCAAGTTTCATCAATAAGCACTTATGACTTCTATACACTATAAACAATCTTACCACATCGCCTTATTAAAGACAAGCTAATTTCTCTTATTCAATAAACATTCGCTAGAGAAAATATTTCATTTTTGGCATGTAATAATATTAAAGCGTGTTTTACTAACGGCAGTTTAGACAATTATACTGGATTTGCTATGAAGTTTGTGAAGCACTCATCTTGAAGCTTTTAATGACACCTGTCGGTATCTGGATGACATACTGAACATTGACAACCCTTTCTTTCCAACTATGGTTGATAGTATTTATCCTAAAGAACTTCAGCTAAATAAAGCTAATATATTTGATAATAACGCTTCTTTTCTTGGTTTAGATCTCTCGATTGAAAATGGTGAAATAATTAGCAAAATCTATGACAAGAGAGATGATTTTAATTTTGACATTGTTAATTACCCCCACTTGGATGGGGATGTTCCCCGAGCAACTTCTTATCGGGTGTATGTGTTTCAACTTATTCGTTTTTCAAGAGCTTGTACTCGAGTTGAGGACTTTAATATTCGTAATCTTTGTATAACTAAAAAGCTACTCAATCAGGGTTACCGTTACCATAAACTTCGTAAAACCTTTGCATAATTTCATTATCGTAACCCTCATCTTCTTTCCAAATATAAAAGTAATTTAAGGACTCTTCTGCGACAAGGACTATCACAGCCTGACTACTATGGAGATGCGATTTATAAACTTCTTAAGATTCTTGGTCATGATCACTTTCATACTATCTTTGTTAAACTTGTTAAAATGTTTATCGAAAGAGGTTATGACCCTATCATTTTGCAACGTACTACATGCTTGGTGGTGGACCCTTTTACAGTAATGTTCGCCACTATGCTTTCCTCTTTAACTGTACGATGACCGGACAGGCTGTGGACCCTATGATGACGCCTACCTAAAGCCCATTGGGACGGTGGCGTTTGATGTTTGTCTATGATCTTTCTTGTCGTGCCCTTAATGGTTTATTCTCTTGTTGCTCTGGCTTCTGCCAAGTCATTGAGTACCTTCATTGTGTCTTTCTAGGCATTTGTTGTTTTGTTTTTTGTATTATATTTACACGAGCATGTTTGTGTTTTACTTATATTGCCTATTGATGCTGCCTTGTTGGTAGAGATTAGATCATGGCGGGGATTTCTTTATTTACACTGGCCTGTTTTAATGGGATGACAGTAGGGTAAGTGTGAGGTTTGGTGCACCCTAGAACCGGTTTAAATAGCCCTATTGTCAACCATTTTGTGTTTGTGATGTCGTTTGCTTTTATTATTACTTTTGCTTTCTTGTTTGTCTGTTTGCATTATTGTTTCTGTGTTTTGTGGTTGACTGTCCTCCTCGAATGCTACTTTCCCTGTCCGATCTTTTTATATTTCTTTATATAGTAAACTCTTGTAGCGACTTCTCCTCTGTAACTACTGGACGAATTTTCATGAACCTTCACAGGAATGTTGCTCTTGATGTCTAGTTGGTCCTAGCAACATTTTAGGTCGGCTGGAAGCTCAAGATGGCCACCACGAATAAAAATAGAATGAAAAAGTTTTGTAGAGACTACTTCTTCAAAACTATAACTGATAATGATATGGAACGTTTTGTAAAATGATCAGCATGACATGATGTTGATCCTTGTCGAAAATTATTTTGATTCGATATCAAACACGGCCGCCAGCAGCCATCTTTGTTTACATAGAGTAATATAATAAAATCTGGTAGCGACTACTTTGAAATTACTTGACGGATTTTCAGGAAACTTCACAGTAATGTTGCTCTTGATGTCTAATTGATCCTAACAAAACATCAGGCCGCCCGGAATTTCAAGATGGCCGCCACTGCTAAAAGTAGATTTAAAGAAAATAATTTTGGGACTACTTCCTAAAAACTATAAGTGATATTGATATGGTACTTTCTCTAAAATTATCAACATGACATCTTGATTCGACATGAAACAGGGCTGCCAGCGGCCATCTCTGTTTATATAGTTAAATGGTAAAAACTTGTATCCACTACTCCTCTGAAACTACTGGACAGATTTTCATGAAGCTTCACAGGAATATTGCTGTTGATGTCTAGTTGACCGTAGCAAAATTTTAGGTTGGCCGGAAATTCAAAATGGCTGCCACGGATAGAAAATTATTTTTAAAATACTAATTTGTAGCAACTACTTCTTGAAAACTAAAAGTGATGTTGATATGGGACTTTTTTTTAAATGATCAGCATGACATGATGTTGGTGACAAATCCTAATTAAAAATCATTTTGATTTGACGGTAAACAATGCTGTCAGCGGTCATCTTTGTTTACAAGGGTTATATAGTAAAACATTGTAGCGACTACTTCTCTGCAACTACTTGTTAGATTTTCATGCAACTTCACAGGAATGTTGCACTTGATAGCCAGTTGATCCTAGCATAATTTCAGGTCAGCCGGGATTTCAAGATGGTCGGCATGGCTAAAAATATATTTAAAAAAAAAAAAGATTGTAGCACCTACTTTTTGAAAACTATAAGTGATATTGATATGGGATTTCTCTAAAATGATCATCATGACATGATGTTGGTCTTTGTCGAAAATCGTTTTTATTCGTCATTAAACATGACCATCATTGTTTATACCAATGTTATGACCACTTTTTCATCAAATTTTAGGTTTTACACTGATTGTTTTCAGTGAGGGAATCCGTGTTCCATGGACACATTTCTAGTTTTTCATTATTTCTAACCATCTATACCATTGATATATTTATATAAAACTAAAGACTAGTAAACTTAGACTAATAGTAAAGTAACTGATTACAAATAACTATCACCCTCTGTGGTTGCTGGGGTAAAATACAACCACTGCACATTTTGCTTAAGCCATAGGGGATCCCTCCACGTCATAGGGGATCCCCCACGTCATATTCATTTTTGCATTTTTTTTATCATACTCATTCAAGGTCTTTATCATGACACCGCGTATAGAAACATTGCTTCATTGTAAATTAATGTTTCTACTATAGAATTCAGAGCAACTCTACGGTTCTTATGTTATACTGTTCTAGGCCCATTTTCCATATTTTTTATTTTGATGTATAAAATTATAGAGAATGAGCCTTGCATATTCATTCCTGTTAGGCGCTATGTAACCTTTCATGTTTTGGGACACCGCAAAACTCAGTTCAAATTGTACAAAAAACAATTAAATAGAATAATATTAAATATATGCAGCATTTTCATTTGAATGGATATGTGCGATCACCGTAATGTCGTATAAAATGCATTGTGATGCAAGAAAATAACCCGGAAATATTGTATTTATGAGTTTCAAACATCCAAAAATAGATATTTTACCATTTTTCTCTAAACTTACTAAACATAGAAATAGATGCACCCATTACCTCTGTAATTTCAACATGGTAAACATTTTGAGTTTCTACACAAATTTTTTTCTCGTGTCATTTTTCATGCGGCTGATTTCCACTCCAAGTAGTTTATCACCAAACTCTGCATAAGTCGCGATTTCACTCGCTCGAAATTAAATAATAAAATGTGGGTTTTGCATGAACGGTATTGTATCAACCTAGTAAACTCGATCATGTAAAATTGTAATAAAGTAATCCGAGAAAGGCTTCACTGACAAATTGTAGATCATAGTGTTAAATTGGAACAACAGATGCTCTTCATGGCTTGTCGACATTGTCTGTCTTTAATACAGACGAAAAGTCACCACATGGTCTCTTGGAAAGAAATTTCAGGACTGTTATTCAGGTCATTTGGTAAAAGGTTATGGTCACTGTTACTATAAATTGTTTCCATTCAATAACATTAGTTTTCCTTGACGGACTTAACAAAAACTTCACCTCACTGGAATTAAGCATAGGATTGTTCTGCAGATTATCGAGAGGTCAAGGTCACTGTTACTAAATATACAAATTGCTTACTCCCCATGCTATAATACATGTATTATAGCTTTTCTTGTTAGTAGTGGAAACAGTAGTGTAGTTTTCATTCTGCTGCTTTTACCATTTCTTCTATTGCTGGTGATGACATTATAATTTACTTGTTTTACATGTTGTTGCGGATATTCACTTAAGGATTGTCCACAGCTGAGATGCAACATTAAATGAAATGTTACCATTTACAACAAATATTGTAAATGTGTTTTATGTTTCGTATTATTAGAGTATTACGTAAACGTAAAGTATTACGAGCAAATACATGAGCAATGTTCAGCTAACCTGGAGGCCTTATTGTCTACTGACCGTTCGAAGTCGGTAATCCTGTATTCACCACCCTTTCTGTTGTATTTTGTCTTTTTCATTGTATAATTAATTAAATATTGCTCCTTGTTTGCAGTACAGTGCGGACCTACGATGCCATTGCGCTTGGACGCTGTGGTTTCTATAGGACCCTATATCCAACTGCGTACGTATTTAAGACAAGATATTTCCTTATACAAAAAGACATACTCGTAATGTAGCAGACAATACAGTAATGGCATTGATGAAACGTCGGAACAGTGTCGTAACAAAAGAAATGGTTTATTCGATTGCACGAACAATGCGTCGTCTTGATGATTTTGACATTTCTAGTGTTTGAATAACGCCAATATCTCTCGTAATTTGTCACAAGGTATTGACACACACGCTAGGCTGAGCACAGACATATTGATTAAATGAATTTTGGAAAGCAATTGCGCATCCACGTATAAATACATTTGATTAAATACTAGAAAAGGATGTCCTTCGGAAGTAAGAAACACAAACAAGAGAGGAAAGTGCCAAGACTCGTTTTATGAGAAGCAATGCAAGTTTTGTGTACTCATCTCAAGCCCAAAGGAATCTGTATGTGAGGAAGCTATCCAGCTGGCTTGCGGTATGTCGGCTGTTCAACCCAGGTGACCGCCCGTGCACGAAAATTGCCCGAAGATGCACCTGGGGTCTTCCTTCACCAATGAAAGCTGGAAAACTCGCCATATGACCTTAGCCGAATGTACGATTTTAAAATAAATTCAGTTCAATTCATCTCACGCCTTCTAGCACACATTTAATATTATGGGTAGTCTATTTTAAAGAGACAGTGATTTGGCGCGATGAATCTAAAATACCAGGATGTAGTAAGAATGATGATTCTTAGCATAATGAGAAAAGTTACAAACGTCACACAGTTACTGTTCTAATAGACTTATAGTCTGAATATTTATGCATGCATAGAGGATCTTACATGAGTACTCATTCATTATTGAATTTATTAAACGAGTTGGCACAATGATATAATGCGAGGCTCTTGTCGAGCATTATATCATTTTTGCTAACGAGTTTACTAAATTCAATAATGAATGAGAACGAATGTTAGATTCTACTTATTACATAACTTATAACGTCACATTACGTCAGAAAACGAACATTAACGTGACGTTCATGACATCATTAACGTTATGTTATACCACTAGCGGAATATCGAAAATATTGAATTGTGTTATAACACTCCCACACCACATGTTATGTGATAATTATGCTTATAAAACGATTCCTTGGAAGCAGGAGACTAAACTGTGCGACAAACAGTGTTTGCATTTTGTTTTCACGACAAGAGTATTTTTAATTAAATTTTAGGTTAAATAAAATTATATAACTTTTTTATAATTATAGGAGTCGGTCTATGATTGAGGAAAGTAGACGTAATATTTTCTAAATCTTCTAAAATATCAGTGATACCTGATAATAATTATAGGTTATTTAACATGGTTCTGTACAATACGGAGATATATTTGGACGAGTACACAGCTGGAAAAGTCATATTGGACGAGCCGTTAGGCGAGTCCAATATGATTTTTTCCAGCTGTGTACGAGTCCAAATATATCCCGTATTGTACAGAACCATGTTAAGTAACCTTTTTATTCTATACCTTTATTTTAACCAATCATTTATAATTCGGATATAACTTTCGTTTGTTTCATGCTTTCAAGCAAGTCGCTATGAACATCGAAAGCACAATTGCATGTAGGTCTATGTATTTTATATATTGTGTTCGACATGGCTTACTCTCAAGCTTTATTTGCTTGAAAGAATGCCCATTTCTCCGTTGTCAACAGTGATTAAATACTACCGAAGGTCAGTTTCAAACAATGATATATTATGCTAGTTTTTTGTGTTTTTTTTTTGTTATAAAGGAAAATTAAATAAAAATATGTGCAATAGATAGGTTTTCATTACTTGACAACAATTTATGGTTAGGTAATGACAGAAGCCTGTCGGTTCTGATTTTTATTCGGACCTTTTCACGCGTTTCGGTCTTTATCATAGGTTTAACATGGAACCTGTGAAGCGTACAATACGAACAAAATACGGGATATTTTGTACGCGCGTGCGTCCCGATACGGAAATATATTGTACGGTCACATGACTCGAAAGAGCGTCTACGATTGGATGTATAAATTAGGTATAGAATAATATACAATATGCAACAATATAGAGTAGTAGTATTGTGATATAAATACAATATTCACTTATACAAATATTGGGGCTGCCATCATTAAAGTTAATATTCATATTTAGAGGGTGTTTTTCTCCATGTTCCAGGCTGTTATCATCATACAACAAAGATGACTTATTTACTTATATTTTAGAATATATAAAATGTGATTAGTAATATGTAGAGTATGGTAGAGTTGCGTTGGTTGATTAAAACATCGAGACTGACAGTGTTTAGATAAAGCAATGGAATGAGACACTTTTTGTTTTTTAGTATGTCTATTTCATCTGTCTTGTATAATTTAGTTTCCGATAACTGGTAGTTGTAGCATGGTCGCTGACATTTCCGTTGTATTTGCACAGTGCTAAATCACTTAGTTGAACATAGTACTTGTCAGAATGACTCTAACTACCAGTTATCGGAAGATTATAGCAGACAGATGAAATGAACATGCTACATAAAAAAGAGTATGGTCTCATCTCGTCTGTTGATTTAAACATCTGGAAGGGTTACGCCCATCTCGAAATGTGCCATTGACTGGTGTTTCTCGTTTTTCATTGATTTTTTTGTTTTATTTCGTCCTGAATTTTTATATCTTTCCTGTATTGTAATGATTGTTTAGTTTTAATGTATTAGGTGCCAATTGGGTTACCCTCGTTAATTAGTTTATAATGAATGTAGTGTTTGTTTAGAAATTTGCATGTACAAATGCCGCTTATATTTACGGCAATGCTTTAGTTGTTAATTTTGCTACAAATGAATAATGCTGGTCTATTTTCATCATGTATCTATCTCTGTTTACGACTATTAACATGTCGGTATATGGAGATTCATATGTTTCAATATGAAGGGAGATAATCCCAACAGCAACGGTAAAGTAAAGCTATACACGGATTATCAGATCGTTTAAATATTCAAAGGAAAAACGAAAACGACAGTATATTTTAACTAGTATGTATACATTTTGCTGAGTCTATAATCACCTCATATCAATGTATAATATTCGTAAACTGGCCGGTCATGTATCGGTGTATATCATTCGATCAGGTTAAGGATTCAAAGAAATGCATTCGGTATTAAGTTTGACATGGTTCCCGTATTTATATTGAAACCTTTAAAGTATATGTATAGCCAGGTGGCAAGAAAAGACAGCAATCCCGATAATACTATTTCCGCGAAAGCCGCATCGCGACATACACCTTTTTACCCGCGATGATTTACTGGCCACTGGGGTTGGAACGGGTATGACAGTTAATAGCCCGCAAACGTGATGCATCTTTCCTCTGCTCCGAGATGGCTCGAAATTACCCAAAATAATGTTATGATGAGTCGTTATACAAAAATATCATTCCAGTTGAACTCACTGATTGATATATATTGCAGTTATTTGGATTTTTTTTTAATTGCAAAACTCGAGTCTTAAGGCTGTAGATTCCATTCTTTGACCGCATGCAATTTTAGGACGTGTTTTTATTTGTAATTTTATGGCCTATGGTTATTTTCAGATATTTCATATATTATTCTATCACTTTAAAAATGTAAATACAATTCAAGATGTATCGTTATATAGTCCATCATGCCGTACATGTTCAATAACGCTTCTTTATGTAAAATTATATTGCATCAAACTTCAAATTGGATTCCGTTTCAAAAACTTATCGAAATTGTATTTAGTAATTTATAACATTACGTGGTCCCGCCTTAATTCCATTAAACGATGTGAAAGCTTATATAAGCAGGATTTAATAACGAATATTTCGACATTAAAACCTGTTTAAAAACATTTTTACTGAACAGCTACGATAAACTGTTTTAGATTATTTAAAGATAATTTTCTTTTTTAGGAGTTAATGGTAACAGTCACCAACTGTTGATTATTTATGGCAGGTCTAAAACTAAATAGGCATTACTTTAAACATTAGAATAGTACGTGGTTCGAGTATTAACTTTCATACCACATCCAACTCAACTATATGTTTATAAAATATGATTGAAAGCAGTAGGTATCGATGCTACTTGTATGCAAATGTGATATGTTACACATCCATTTCTGGCTTATTTGCCGACGTGTTAGAAATTTTTAAAACGGAAGCTAATTAACACCTTACTGGCTTTTCAACGGTGCGGGTTCGAATCCCACTTGAAGCTCAACGTGTAAGTGAGAAAGTGTGGAGTCTTACGAACGGCGAGATGTATACAGTACTGGCTCTATCGAGGAAAAATGGGGTGGTCTGCCTCTACCACAAACAAATCGACTGTCATAAATGGCCTAAAATGTGTTAAAAGTGACTTTGTATTTTATAAAGTATTGCTTCTATACTAGACAAAATAAGAAACATCCGACTTGTTTGCTGGTATTTACGTAGGCCAGATTTTGAGGGCGTATAAAAGCTTAAACATTGTTTTAATAAAACAATGTTAGATGTTTGTAAGCACAGTTAAGTGAGTACTAAATATCCCATTAAACAGATTCAAATTTGCCAAGCAATAATATTTTATGGTTGATATGGAAATGTTAAAGGGGGTAATTTGATGATTGTTGATAATCAAAAGCTGACATCTACACCATCTGTTATGTTTTTTGTAATTTTAATTGTAAGGAACATATAGAACATATAGAGACAATTGTCTCGGACATATTTCGTTAATTTTCGTAGATTTAATTTGTTTTTGTCGCCAAAATGCATGTTTTAAAAAAACTCCTTTGTGTACTGAACTTTTCAAAAACATCTTTGTTTGGAATATTATTGGCGGTTTATCTAATTATCTTAAAACATCATTATCTTTTTTCCTGTTTTGCAGAAAATCAGCATCAACATCAGCATCAGCGGACGTTTCCTTTTTAGTTTAGTGTATGTCTTATTTACAATGATAGTGATACATGTATGTGATATTGAACATAAAGATGCAAGTACATTTCTGAATCTGTAAGATGTAATCTTGTCTACTGAAATTATAATTTCTACAAAGTTTGTGTAAAGTTATATCTAGAACTGGTAGATGAAGTAATAGTAATATACTGAAGAATATATACAACAAATTCACTATATCAGTCGTGTTGTAATGGGTAATTTAGTAAAAGCTGTCTTGTCAAGACCATGAAATGCCTTTAACACATGCTCACATGCTTTAACTCAAGAAACCAACGTCTTATTTATACAACCTCGAATATGGTCTATCAGATAAAAGTTAAGTGTTGTTATGTTTACTCTGAGATTTCAAGCTATGAATGTCAATATTTTAGATTTGCCTCTTAACTATAGGTATAGTTCAGACTAAACCCATACTAAACGGACACTGTGGGGGAATAACAACAAAGGTCAGTGATAATACAATTTATTTTTATGTTGCCATATATAAAGGTATTGATTCACCTTTTAATAGGTCTAGTTGGGTCGATGTTATCTCCACCTAAACTTTACAATCATTTCAATATAGTTACAATAAGTCATATTAACTAGTTTCTGGGCAAGACACTTTCCCTTAGGCTCGTCCGTCGGATGGGGACGTAAATCGAGCGGTCCCGTGTATCGGTCTATCCTCCGGGCACGTTAAAGAACCATAGGAATCTATTCGATAAAAGTAGGGCACGGTTCCCGGATTCCCTTGTATCCTGCCCCTCATTCTGGGGCGGCTCTAAATAACCTATTCTGTGTTGATGAGCCGTTAATCAACATTTAATTCAATTGATAGTAACTATTGAACACAATGTTTAAATTGTAAATTATATTCATATATAGCTATATGTATTCACTCGATCTAAGTGTGTACCATTACATATAATTTAATCACTACACCTGTTTTCTTAGTAAAACAATATTCCTTAATTCAAACGAATTATAAGCTTATCTTGTTGACATTTTATATCGCTATTATTTGTTGATTTAAATAATTTTCTGTTTTTTTTTCATACTACTCCGAAATAAATAGGTTTAAAATAACTATTCTGATAATGTGCATTGAAAAAAAATGGAATTCATCTTCAACTAAATTCCATATGGTACGTTTTCTATTCTCGCTTACAATTGTATCAACTTAGTCCAGCGCCCTCTTTCGATTTCAAGTCGATGTGATGAGACTCTTAATTTTCTATAAACTATATTTTATATAACAGTTTCGATAAAACTTGCTCTCCTAGATGTACCTTAAAATTCCACCTATATTACATTACGTGGTCCGAGTATTAACTTTCATACCCCATCCAACCCCTATTCCAGGAAGCGAAAACGGGGTTGGCTGGGGTATGAAATAAAATCTTATTTTCGGCTTAAACAATTTACGTATTGTAAAATTAAAATATTTAATAGGTAATTTTAAACAGGTTATCACAAATTTCCAGTAAAAAATGTTTTTAATGTGTTTTATTGTCGAAATATCCGTTATAAAATTCCTACTAATATAAGGTTTCCCATCCCTTGATGGAATTAAGGCGGGACCACGTAATGATATAAACTTAAATATCGAAAGATGACTACCTACCTGTTGACGATATTACAGATATAATAAAAACTTTTGATCTGACATTTTCATAAACTGAGTTAACAATATTTATAAAAAATAATAATTTGATGTCAATACATCGATCACAATTCTTAAGATGTCGCTCAGACATAATTATAAAATAAGTGCTAATATGGTAGGAATATTCAGATTATTAAGTGATTTTTAACAATAAATAGTACTGTAATAAACAATACACAGAGATGCACCATTAAATTAAATAATGTTTCACCGTTTCTCAAAATCAATTAAAAATCAAAGATCTGTATAAAGAAGGCTAAAAATATCGGACAGGGAAAGCAGCATTCAAGGACGACAGTCAACCACAAAACACAAAAACAAACACGCAAACAGACAAACATATAACATACACTTCTGATTAACCAATAATAAAAAATGAGGAGGCTTATAATATTATCATTTTAATTAAGCCTCAATCACATAATTCTACCCCGTAGAACTAAGTACACCTGAAGATAGCTCAATTTTTTATTTGCCAAGACGAAGACACTTTAATTCTTAATAAATACTGACAAGGCGGATCCTTTGAAAGCAACAAACACAACCAAGATAATAAGTAGCCGACTATGTTCATGTTAGTAATTTCAGAAGCAACACCTCACACTCCTACTAGCAACGGCTATAGGACCCTATATCTCATTTCTACTTCAAAGCCACCTATATTTGGCTCGTTAGCCCCAAAGAGCCAGTACGACAACACTACTGATTCTTAACATGGGGAAACTTTTTAAGTTTTGGTGGTGTCCGGAAATACTGCCATTTGAAACAGTTTAAAAGTCTAAACATAGTTATTCTTGTTCCAGTAACAAGACTAAACGAAACACTATTCATAGTCAAAAAAGAGTTATGTGATACTAACTTCAGATCATCAATCTTAATCTTTGCGGCTGTACATCCGAATAACGTTTAAGCCTGTGCTAGGGGACGTGATAGGTGTTGTATCTTATATACTTAACGCCATTAACATGATTAAAGTGCAAGTTTTTTTTGTTTTGAGTTTAATTTTAATTAAAGTGTCTCCAAGATCGATTACATAATTCCGATTTAACTTCTTTCAATACATGAACTTGATCGGTCACCAGATTTATAGGGAATGTGAATAATTTCTAACATGTACATAACACTACAATCGATCTTGGGGGAAAAAACACAAAATAAAACAACTTGCACTTTTAATGGCGTTAAGTATATTACCGCTCCTACCTCATAATGAACAAAATCAGTAATACCGAGTCTGCTACTTTTACCTCTTTGTTGTGCTTGTTGCTTCCAAGGAATATCCGTTCCAGTCTTTATTTACATTATCATATTTAATTGTTATATTTGTAACCAAACTAGTTGTTCAAACAATGCAAAGATCAGTAATTGTGTATGCTTCAAACATTGCCAATGTCAATAGACTTAATACGTAGAACCTTAATCGGAAAAGACTAAACATGTATCAGAAAACAGATAACCACAATAACTGTCAGTTCACCTCATGGCTGGAGGGATAGATAATAAACGGGCAATCATATGTTGGCACAAGTCATTAAGCCTCAACATACGGTTTAAAATGGTGCCCTATTATATATGCTGTCCTGTTAAATTTCTATTTCTGAGCGGAATAACAGTAACAAAATGCAATTTAATTCGGTATCACACAATGTTGGACTGAAACAATCTAAAAAAATGCTTTCCTTTTATTTACAAAACAAATAAAAAAAGACGAAAAAAGACGTGTAAATTAATACACTGATAATAACAATGGCATATAATTAATTAGCTCAACGGGTGTAAACCCACGCATCCAATATGAACATTTGCAGATATAATTTGAATGTCGGACCGTTTTTCTTATAAAATGTACGTATTAGGTACATCGAATACTAAATACACGTGTACACAATATAGTAATTGACTGTTGTTCTGTTTATTTTTCGTGCAAGGAGAATTATGTGATGGTCTTCTCTGTAATACGACAGATCTGAAATGAAAACGCAACATCATATAGATACATGTATAATTATACTAACGGTCAATGAAAACGCCTCATTAACTCCATATGTTTATTGCTGTTGGTTTATTCGCAAACCATTTGGATTACAACTGATGAACCAATATTGTCTATTTTTTTAAGTATTGAATCTTGTCCTACATCTTTATTAGTAGACTTTTATGACAGGCAGTTACGCAGTTATTTATCTTGTAATTTAACATTGTTCACTATGGATAATCATAAAAAAATCTATTCCACTAAATTTCAAGCTGTAGTAAGCTGTAAAATTTTTCCAATATAAATACCAATTGATTTTATTGGCCTTTTGTTTTGTTTAACTTCTGACAGTATTATGCAATGAATGTTTTTTTCAGCAAAGGATTTGATTGTGCGATGTAACTGAAGACCTGGAAATGCACGTTCATTTCATAAACCAAATTGAATGTGGAATGCACTATATTCAGATAAAAACAAATAAAGCTAAATGTAAACTTGTTACATGGATTATATCATATTTTATCAAAAAATGCCTCAAATTCTAACTTTTAAAGGGATTTTTTTGTGGTGCGTTTTCATTGACGGCGAGTGTATTTATCACAGCATATACGCAACAGAATATGAATATTAGTTTCATGTCAGTAAACTGTTCAAACATGCACCAAATACAATTCATAGAAAAGATTGCGAAATTAAACGTGCTGAAATCGCAATAACTGTTGGATATGAAGGTCACGAAAGCCTATAAGGCATTACAAAACTCATGTTGTTGTTTTTTTTGGCATTTATTGTGTTTAAAAAACAAATCTCACATTCTGTCATTAATACTAGGATACTAACGTGTCTAATGTAGAGGTTACTACACTAGTTCATTTATTTCTTAAACAAACAAGTTAGCTTGTCGAGTATCGGCCGAATAGGATTATCAAATTCCATAAATTTATGAATTAGCCGAATGTAAGAAACAATATATCACAGAGTTCATATGGGGGCAGTAGTGGGGGCATCGGTGGTTCAGTAGATAGCTCTGGGAATCCATAGATCGAGATCACAGCTTCGAGCCTCACTGGCGCCACTGGGTAACGTCGGTGTGTCCTTATGCAATAAATTTCCCCAATCCACGTCCGTCGGATGGGGATCGACGTAAAACGGGTGGTTAATAAAGCGCACTTATTGACTCATAGGAATATAACCGATAGAAGGAGTTGGGCCGTTGGTTACTATGTATCATCCACCTTCCCCTTTCTGGGTCAAAATAGCAATTGAACCTTAACGGTTAAACAACTATTCAATTCGTACCGTCCAATGAATTTTGAAAGCCTGCATAAAAGTGACGTCCTTGATCTTAAGTTATGCCATCATTGTATAATGTAGCCATGGCCTTAATACACATCCAAAAAGTAACAGCACAGTCGCAATCTATTGATCACACAATGAACATGAGTACGCTACTCACCAGTGTCAGTGATATAACATGTATGCGGACCTACATCAAATAGAAATTATGATAGCGATACAATAAGAAATAAATCGTACAGATATACCTCTGATACGTGCAGATAATGCGTCTCTTACAAATCAAACTAAAGAATATAAAACTTAAATGAACTCAAATATAAGTGACAGTGAAATCATAGTAAACACACTGCTACAGGCAGCAGAGTACAAAAAAAACGTAACCACGAAACAATAAGCGCTGTTGTAAGCATAAATCAACTAGTAGTGCGCCTGTTGCAAGACAATAAAAGTATGCAACAGGTACAGTACATACTGCTCCAACTGAATACAAGACTAACCCGTTTGAATGAAGTCGTCAAATGCTCAGACCTAGCTGAACTGAATTGTTCTACGTGGACGTTGCCATCGGCAACACTTGCGCAGTATGACAACAACCTAATTGTCTGTAAACAAGACAGAGTCGCAAGTAAATGTGCATTTTGACAGAAATACAATGGACGAGATAAATAAAGAAATATAAAAAGATCGGACAGGGAAAGTAGCATTCAAGGAGGACAGTCAACCACAAAACACAGAAACAAACATGGAAACAGACAAACAAGGAGGCAAAAGTAATAATAAAAGTAAACGACATCACAAACACAAAAGGGTTGACAATAGGGCTACCGCCTTGGAACGTTCAGTGGCAAAGTAGGCCACTGGGGGTTTAAACCGGTTCTAGGGTGCACCAAACCTCACACTTACCCTACTATCATCCCATTAAAACAGGACAGTGTAAATAAAGAAATCCCCGCCATGATCTAATCTCTAACCAACAAGGCAGCATCAATAGGCAATATAAGTAAAACACAAATAAGCTCGTGTAAATATAATACAAAAAAACAATAGCCTAGAAAGCCACAATGAAGGTACTCAGTGACTTGGCAGAAGCCAGAGCAATAAGAGAATAAACCATTTAGGGCACGACAAGAAAGATCATAGACAAACATCAAACGCCACCGTCCCAATGGGCTTTAGGTAGGCGTCATCATAGGGCCCACAGCCTGTCCGGTCATCGTACAACCAAAGAGGAAAGCATAGTGGCGAACTGTAAAAGGGTACACCACCAAGCATGCAGTACGTTGCAAAATTAACATATATACTGTATCGGATCACCTTCTCATGTATGCACGTATCAGATAATAAGTTATTAAACCACGTGTTGCTACCGATACAAATAAGATAGCGTGCCATTAACCAAAACAACTACTCAAAGTCCCAAAACTCAAAATCAATTTAGACATATTTTATTAAAAATAAGTGTCTTTAAATACAGCACACACATGCAAAGCCTAACTGAAGTGTAGCGATGTAAAGGTTGCCAAAAAATCCAACGCAATGCCAGACAATTTTGGATATCATAAAGTAGAAACGGAGTACGAAAGTTAAATCGTACGCACAAAAGCTAAAACAAGTATGTGTAGATTTACAGAAAATAGAAATACAAAATGTTAGAACAGATTCTATGAGCAAAATGAAACACTGCAGGTGATTGTTGTAATACGCGGGATTGAGATAAAAAAAAACAATACTAAACAAGTATTGCAGTTTCGGATAAGTTCTAGAAATCTCCGTTTTGCATTTGAACAACCTTACCATACCTTCACGGATTTAGGTAGACGTCAGCAAAGGGTCCATACTCAATAATCAATCCGGTCATCGAACAATCAAAAATGAAAGCATGGTGGCGAATCACCATTGCCATCTGATATGGTCATAATGTGTTTTGATAAACTTTCTAACAGGTTTGTTGACGATTGTATAAAGTTAATGTCTAATGATATTCTGTTTCTATTAGGTCCGGTGATATAAGTGCATAGGAATCTGTAATGTAAATGGTATGTTGTGCGTATGCTGTTTACTTGAACGGGTTTGACATCTACGTCTCAGTTGAATATTTGTCTTTACATGTTCAAGTCACATTTTTTCGTTTCATTCTTAAAATGTACGACTTATCGCAACTGCCGTATTCTGACAGTGGGAGTTCCTGCTATATCTCGTATTTGAGATTCCCCATGTTCAATACATATTGACTTATAGCTTTCCAAGCATGTTTTAAAGTAAATTACCATCGTTATGATTACGTAAAAGTGGGTTGCATTTCATGATAAGGCTGACATTCCTATAATGATATATTCCAACTTATGCTATCCTACATAATTGATTATGTACAGAAGGTAGGCATTAAAGATTGTTTACTTTATTTAAAATACAGGTTCGAATACTCTTTCTTCTTTCTTAAGTTTGACATTAGCGAATTAAAGATAAAACACAATGTTTAATGCACAGCGAATAACACATTACCAAGATGACAGATCACGGACTTGTCTGACATATCACATGTAGCTGATTGATTAATGGGTAAGGAACTTATTAATTATTTTAGATGTCACTGTGTCGCCTGTTGCTAAATTTCGTTACATGTTCAAGAAGGCATTTCTAGCTATATTTGTAAATGTTCTTCATAAAATTGCTCCGTACCTTTGTGTTTAGTACTTGTCATCATCACCCTACATCCACAATTCTTTCCCGTGCTATGTATTTACCTTAAACATTATTTTCTGTCTTCATCATCACTATCGTCACCCCACAATGTTTCACCGACTTTCTTAATACCCTTAAATGGTCCCTTCAAAATACCTGCAGCAGTTGTGAACGGAGTGGCGGCGATACCAGCAAGCGCTCCATCCTCCTTGCAAATGTCATTGCCTTTATCAACCCCTGTTAATATAAACGTCCAAATGCGTACACACAGATGTGTTATTTATGTATAGGTTTTTTGATTCTCAACTTATGTTGCCGAATCTATCAAATGTATATATAACTAAAGTTGTTGTATGCTTAGCAGTGAAATAGTGGATTTTAGCAATGAAATAAAAGTGGTATTTCATACGTGTGAAATATAGTCTTATTTTTTAACTAAAACTTTTTGTTTTAAAAAAACCCCACTTTTTTCTTAAGTTTCTATAAAAGCCATATTATTTGATTGGATACAACGTACATTATTGAAATCGGTTAAGTAGTTAGTTATGGGGAATTACAAACAGCAATTTTATCATACTAAGCCAATGACGTACATTTTTAATTATTTTTCTGCATACTGCAGTACACGTTGATTATTAAGTATAAAATAAAAAGAAAATGTGTTGTTTTGTCGTGAATAACAGACTTTATTTCATTTCGAAGTGATCAAGCAAATATAAAGTTGTCGCACTTCTCGATGAAATAAAATCTGTTATCACTCCTAAACAACAAATATCCTCTATGTTCACTGATTATTCAAGCGATTTGTTGTGATCAATCGTAAACCAGCTCATCAGAGTGTATATGCAAGTAAGATACTTCATAATATGACTGCTGTTGATAAACAAAGTTCCAGAGTAAAGAACCAATAATTATACCCCCGCAAAGTGTGTGTGTGTGATGGGGGTGGTGGTATAGTGGAATCAACTTGTCCGTCCGTCTGTCTGTCAACATTCTTATCCGGGCTATTTCTCTAAAACTTCTCGTTAGAATTTAGCGAAACTTCTAGGAAGTATCAATATCAAGTGGAGATGTGCATACTGTCACGACCTTCCGGTTCAATAATTTTCCACTGAGTTATGGCCTTTTGTATTTTTAATGCATTTCATACTTGGTAGTCAAATAGAAAATTCTTGTCCGCGCTATTTTCCTAAAACCTCATATTATAATTTCGTGAAACTTGCTACGAAGCATCAATATCAAATGAATATGCGAATATTATTCTGATATTCCGGTTTGATAATTTTCCACTGAGTTATGGCCCTTTGTATTTCTAATATATATATATAATACAAAATTCTTGTTCGGGCAATTTCACTAAAACTCCTAGTTAGAATTTATTGAAACTTGCTAGGAAGTATTAACATCAAGTGGAGATGTGCATACTGTCAGGACTGTCCGGTGTCACGTGAGATCCACACGCGTGGACAAAAAGTCTACGCGTGTGGATCTCACGTGGGGTTCATGAGATTCACACGTGAGATTAACACGCATGTCAAGTATGTATCGTTTAATGAAATATGGTGTATGTATAACATGTGAATCATACCTTTCTGGTATTTTTTAGTTATCTGTTGAACATTTTGATAAAATAATATAACAGTAGAGCCCAGTGTGACGGTGATAATATTCGCAGAATGTTGCTAAACTTTAACGCATATCTTCTATTTGTGTGTGTGTGTAATAATAATGGTTAGCAAAGTAATTATGGTCTAGAGTGCCACATGTGTTTGTTTTTGTTTTTATTTCAAAGCGGAAATTTATTTTAAAAATATAATGTTGTAGAAACGAAAATAGGATGAGTCTGCGGCGTGGAATTTAAATTAGAAGTCAGCCTGAAAAGGGTAAAATGATAAATAAATACACTAAAATAATACAATAATTCAATACAATTGACTGATTGGCATTTCATTTCCTCCCTACACATATAACACATGTATTACAGCAGGTGCGGAATAGCATTTCAGCTTAGCAGGGTGGATCCCAATGTTGGGAGTGAGGTGAATGGGGTGTGGTTGGGAAATATTGCTTTTCAAGTTTACTTTTCGGAGTTTACTGGATTGCAGCTACTTTCGTCCCATGTTTATGCTTTGAATAGGCACCAACCCCCTAAATCCGTGCCTGAGAAATAACACCATATTTATAAAATACAAAACGCATGCACATGCGCAAATGACGGCGGAAAACAGTTTTTTGGTGTATATATATTTTATATAATTTAACTAATTTTATATTGTGTTATTGGCGTGTTGTTATGTTCCCTCAAATACGGAATCTCCGTTTCATCAGTTTATTAATTTCGATCCTGAGTTGGTATAACTATGCCTTAAAATGGTTTAAAATGTATAGCTCGTATTTTATACTAGGGAATGTGGTATTACAACTTTATATTGAGTGATGAAATAATGACTAAATAAGGGAATTGAATTGAACTGAACCTGTTTAACGGCTCGTCTGCACATTATAAGTTAATAAGAGCCGCCCTAGAGCAAGGGGAATTTGGTAATATAACGTATTGAGTGGTGAAATATTTATTAAATGATAACATTGAATTGAATTGGAACTTGTTTAACGGATCATTAGCACATTATATGTTATATATGCCGCCCATGAGAACGTAATAGGTGGTAGAATAACGTTTTAAGTGGTGAAAAAAAGAATTGAATTGAATTGAATCGTGTTCAACGACGATAGTATTTTGAGCTATCTCAGAGGAAACGGAATGTGGTATTATAACTTATTGAGTGATGAAATAATGACTACATAAATTACTTACTGAGTGGTGAAATATTGACTAAATAAGGAAATTGAATTGTATTGAATCTTGTTTAACGGATCATCAACACATTATAGCTTATTTAGAGCCGCCCCAGAGAAAGTGTCAAGTGGTATTAAAACATACTGAGTGGTGAAATGAATAAAGTAAATGACTAAATAAGGAAATTGAATTGTATTGAATCCTGTTTAACGGATCATCAACACATTATAGGTTATTTAGAGCCGCCCTAGAGAAAGGGGAAGGTGGTATTATAAATTATTGATTGATGAACTAATTAAATTGAATCGTGTTCAGCGGCTCGTCAACACATTATATATTATTTAGAGCCGCCGCAGAGAAAGTGAAAGGGGTATTACAACTTATAATGACCAAATAATGAAATTTGGTTTAACGGCTCATCACACATTTTAATTATTTAGAGTCGCCACAGAGATAAAAGAAGGGTAATATGAGTCGAGGAACCTTACCTACTCTTATTATCGAATAGATTCGTATATTTTTAACGCGTTCGGAGGATAGACTCCATACACGGTACCACCCAGTTAACGTCCCCATCCGACAGACTAAACCTTAAGTTTATATTGTATGTATTTGATTGATTTGCCCAAGGATCTTTTCAGATTTATTGCGATATTTTATATGTACATTTGTTCAGTTTATGGAGGATGATCTCCAACCCCAATACACTTATGACGAGACAAATAAAGTTTCTTTATTTCTACCAAAATCTATGTTCAGTAGAGTTCGTGAAATGAAACTAGAAGAAAAGAGTAAAGAAACTCTAGAAGGGCGTAAGAAGCGTTTTAGGCATGGTTTCTAATATGTAAGCAAATGATACATATAAATAATGTTTAGCAGTGAGCTTAGCTCTATGCTCAACTTGACTTTGTATTGCTGCCCTGCTGGAATACCCCGCCGTTCAATGATACTACAACCAGTCACATACTAACAACGGCCCGACATGTCCCAGCACTACGCTTTATATGCTGAGCCCCAAGTAAGGGAGTACCATTGATATATAGTCTTTGGAATGGCCCAGCTGGGGACTGAACACACTATAGTCCAAAGTAGACCCAACTCCACGGTTTTGCATGTAACACTAACAGTTTGTTTGTGTGTATGGTGTTTTACGTCATTTTCAACACATGTAAGGTATATCACGCGCCTAGACTTACATGTTGGCAAAAGAGCTCTACTTATCATAAGTACCAAACAGTATGTTCTTCATCACCACATTTATAAATAACAGTAAACTGTGACCTTATCAAAACATCATGTTTATCATAATTTTGTCTCCATTCATAATTTTTTTTTTGTAATTTCTGTCTGTCCGTCCGTCTGACTATAACACTTCCCTTTTTATCTTAACTGCTATCAAGATTACTAACGTCACTAAAGAAGGTGCATTCATGGCCGGGATAGTAAAGATGCTGCATCTAACACTTTCTCGCCTCTCGCTGCTATGGGTTCGATTCCCACTGGGAGCTTGACTTGTCAGGTGGAAAATGGCGGGAAGTATATTGTATTGGTTTGTAACACAGGAAAAAGGGGATGATCTACCTCTAACAAATTACCATCATATATGTCCTAACATGTAATGACCTTTACGTAAAAGACTATTAAAATAAAAAAAAATAAAACTGACCAAACAGAAAAACAAACATTTCACTCTTTAAAGGGAAATTATTTCTAAGGGATGAAAACTCACCAATATGGACTGAGTTGTACACAAAATGCAAACAGTTATGTTTTAAATAAATAACTACTGAAGTATATTGTATTTCTTGTATAAAATACAGTTTTAATAGAACCTAAGCAGAACAATTGAATTGATGACAACAATACAAGCATCTTCCTCTAAACTCATAGCAGAATTGGCAGCCGAATCATAAACTCCTTATATGAGGGACACATATCAATTTTTGTCTCGCCTTTTCGAAGGAAAAACATAGGTGTTGCTTTTCGGCGGCGGCGTCAACATTCAAGTTTTGCGTTTTACTTCATTTTCTCACAAACTGTATACACTAGAACTTTCAAACTTTGCTTATGGTTGTATCTTGGTTGGTACATTGCAACGTGACAAAGCAAATGTGGAATTTCTTAGTGACCTTGACCTTCCAAGCAATGGGCAGATAACTTAATAATTTTTAGGTTCAACTTTTGCGTTTAGGTCACATTTCACAAACTGTATGCACCAGTTGTCACAGGATGACCTTAGTGGTTGGGCTAACTCAGGAAAGAATCAATGACGGTGAATGCATTTACATAAGTTTAATGCAACTTTTAAAATATGTTTAATATATATACAATTATCTAAAAAAACAAGCGAATACACAAATGAGCTATGAAAAGAATGTTCTCCTGAACGTTTAAGACGTTCTTAGTATTGTTATAAATACTGAATGTCTAAGACACTAAAGTGTTGTTAAAGCTATAACAATGTTGATCTAGCGCGATAACTGTGATGCGCGAGAGCTCATGAAGATGATGATGCGCGAATTCAATGGATGATTGTCATCAAATGCCTTCTGTAAGGGTTGATGACGCGATGCAATGATAGTTAATCTCCACTGAGATTGTGAATGATATTCCTCCAGTGAGGACTGGTAACGGGCCCACCTTGTGTCCCGGGGGTTGTCGTTAGTAAAACCTGGCTGCGCAGGTACGGGGACCGTCTCCACCGCTTGTGAACGTTATTCGTGGAAGCTTAGCTCCACTCCTGGATATCCAAACCTAGATGGCTTACTCCAACCCTGGATGGCTTATATCCTGGATGGCTTATTTCCAAACCTGGATGGCTTAGGCTGTAATTATACATACGTTTTAGATGTCGGTTGACAAACATAACAATCTTGCATAATTATCATTACCCAAACAAATCATTATTCAATCAATATATGTAAGCTGTACTTATGATGAGTAGCAATGTATACATATTCTACAACGCCATGTTAACGCTATGTACGTCGCTGTTAATCAATGCCCCTAATACATGTAATATAAACATGATCAAATTACTCATATATTACACTGACTGAGTTATGCATGCACGCATTTATTCTTGTCACTCATCTCATTGTTAACTAATGTTAACAATCGTGTATTACAATCACCGAGTTATACGCCAACGTTAACTAATGCACCTATTATCCACTGTTATCAAATTAATATTTTTTTACAATTAATGATCAATTACAATAATTACATCTAATAAAGTAACTTCAAAATCATATGCTAGTCTAAAGTTATGTTTGAGAAACATCAATGCTAACCGGATGTCGTAACCGCCAAACAAGATGGCGCCGCCCACTGAATACAAATATACGATAAAAGTTTAATAAAACTACTAACCACATGTTGCCTGTGAAATTTGCCGTCCAATCTCTGTTCCAACAAAGTACTATCGATGATCCCGGCGAAAGCTAGAAGACAATGGGTTTTATAGCAAACATTACGCCCAAATCATTATTTCCCCCGTTCAGTCCGTGACAAACGTGGCTAAATCTACAGTATTGAATCAACACGAGAGGCCCCTTATACAATTTTGCCGTTTAAGGAAAATATACCTATACGTTTACATACATTAGCACAAAACTAAACTTATGACACGGCCTCTCTGGCGGCCACTTAAAATGTGCACGCTTTTACGTGTTACATGAATAGATCATGAATATTGTGAAATTGTTTCAACTCGAACAATAGATTTTGGGTGTAACCGATACAAGAGCTATATACGACCAGTACGCTCTACCCGTGACATTTTGTGACAACAGGGGACAAGGGCTCACATTCCCTGCTCGGCAAGTATAGGAATAATCAGTATAGAATTAATCAGTCGCTATATTCATAAGCATTTCCAACACATTTTAGTAATTTGAAGATGAAGAGTTTCGTTCGAATAACTCAATATACGAAAAAAGATGAAAACCAAAAATTGTTCTAAAAAAGTCCTTGTTTCCAGACTAAGGCAAAAGCGTTTTCAGCTTAAACAATTGGCGTTTTGTAAAATGAAAGCATTTATAGGTAATTTTGAACAGGTTATTTCAGTAAGAAAATGTTTTTAAACCTGTTTTTTATTGTCGAAATATCCGTTATGAAATCCTGCTAATATAAGCTTTTCTATCGCTTAATGGAATTAAGGCGGGATCGCGTAATGTTCATTGTAACATAAACGGAGGATTTGTTCATGAAAAGACGAAACGTGTTTCTTTTTTCAAATACACTTAATTAGTAAATACAATAATATTAATACGGAAAGAGCACCAGCGGTAAACGTTTGTTTTGTAAATGTTTTGAATCTTACTTTTAAACTATTTCCTGTTTAATATCATTATTACATATTGAAAAGGAGATCCTTAACAATAAACATTGGTAAATGTTATAAAGGAGACCCTTTAGAACCATAATGACGAACTAGTTGTCGTTTAACAGCCTTAATACAAACTTTAAAGGAGATCCTTTAGAATCGACGAACACAAACAAGAGACAAATGAACCCGACTCGGTTTTATTTAGTCTGTTCATAAGAGGTAATATAAGGTGCAACATCTAAATAACATAAGATAATATGATGATAAACCGTTAAGTAACAATTAATAAATACTGAAAAGGGGATCCCTTGGAAGCAACAAACACAAACGAGACAGAAACGTAGCAGATTTGTTTTTATTGAGTCTGTTTATGAGAGTTAATATAATAGGCAACACCTCTAACGCCTCCTATCACCGCCTTAAGCGGTTTTCCACTTTAATGTCACAATGATTTGCTTGAAGTTACCAAAGGACCGGTAAGTAATAACAATACTGATTTGTAGTCTGGGCGACGTCAGTGCAAAAAAAGGAATTCAATTTAATTTAATTTCAGATTATCCCTTTGCATTTTATATTAAAATGATATATCCAGGCTGGGTTGGTGATATATATGACATTGGGAAATGTACTACAAAAACACGATATTCCTTCTTATATGAAATACATGTTAATTTTAAGAAAATGTATCATTAAGGTACTGCAACTATCATTAATATTTGGCAATTATTTTATATGACAGGCACAGTAAGGTCACATAAACTAAATTAAAATTAAATAGTTAGCCTACCTTTGACAGCTCCCACAACAACACCTCCGACGGCTGCAACTGGCACCCATATTGGAGAAGTTACCAGGGTAAATACCTTCTTTAGTGGCGAGCTTTTGTTTTCAGACATGTCATTTTATTTGTTTTGTTAAATTATGTATTACGACTTAAGCTCAACTTGAGTATGTAAAAGTGTTCAATCTCATAAGAACAGCGCCAATACTAATGTACGAGTTCGAATTCTCTTTATATAAACACACAGTTCTTGCGTCACAGATTATCTCGATTAATGTTCAGAGATAACGGCCATATTAACCATGTTAACGGACGACTGTTTTAACCACCACGTAATGACTGCGTTATATTTGTAAGAGTCTTACTATTGGGCGATATTTTACTTTTTAATAACAGGTGTAATATCTAATATTTAAATATGTGATATATAGTATATTTGAATATGTGATATCGCGTATTCAGAATTAAAAGGGTGATATCTGCACATTATTAGTTAATAAGAGCCGCCCTAGAGCAAGGGGAATTTGGTAATATAACGTATTGAGTGGTGAAATATTTATTAAATGATAACATTGAATTGAATTGAATTGGAACTTGTTTAACGGATCATTAGCACATTATATGTTATATATGCCGCCCATGAGAACGTAATAGGTGGTAGAATAACGTTTTAAGTGGTGAAAAAAAGAATTAAATTGAATTGAATCGTGTTCAACGACGATAGTATTTTGAGCTATCTCAGAGGAAACGGAATGTGGTATTATAACTTATTGAGTGATGAAATAATGACTACATAAATTACTTACTGAGTGGTGAAATATTGACTAAATAAGGAAATTGAATTGTATTGAATCTTGTTTAACGGATCATCAACACATTATAGCTTATTTAGAGCCGCCCCAGAGAAAGTGTCAAGTGGTATTAAAACATACTGAGAGGTGAAATAAATAAATTAAATGACTAAATAAGGAAATTGAATTGTATTGAATCCTGTTTAACGGATCATCAACACATTATAGGTTATTTAGAGCCGCCCTAGAGAAAGGGGAAGGTGGTATTATAAATTATTGATTGATGAACATTTTAATTAAATTGAATCGTGTTCAGCGGCTCGTCAACACATTATATATTATTTAGAGCCGCCGCAGAGAAAGTGGAAGGGGTATTACAACTTATAATGACCAAATAATGAAATTTGGTTTAACGGCTCATCACACATTTTAATTATTTAGAGTCGCCACAGAGATAAAAGAAGGGTAATATGAGTCGAGGAACCTTACCTACTCTTATTATCGAATAGATTCGTATATTTTTAACGCGTTCGGAGGATAGACTCCATACACGGTACCACCCAGTTTACGTCCCCATCCGACAGACTAAACCTTAAGTTTATATTGTATGTATTTGATTGATTTGCCCAAGGATCTTTTCAGATTTATTGCGATATTTTATATGTACATTTGTTCAGTTTATGGAGGATGATCTCCAACCCCAATACACTTATGACGAGACAAATAAAGTTTCTTTATTTCTACCAAAATCTATGTTCAGTAGAGTTCGTGAAATGAAACTAGAAGAAAAGAGTAAAGAAACTCTAGAAGGGCGTAAGAAGCGTTTTAGGCATGGTTTCTAATATGTAAGCAAATGATACATATAAATAATGTTTAGCAGTGAGCTTAGCTCTATGCTCAACTTGACTTTGTATTGCTGCCCTGCTGGAATACCCCGCCGTTCAATGATACTACAACCAGTCACATACTAACAACAGCCCGACATGTCCCAGCACTACGCTTTATATGCTGAGCCCCAAGTAAGGGAGTACCATTGATATATAGTCTTTGGAATGGCCCAGCTGGGGACTGAACACACTATAGTCCAAAGTAGACCCAACTCCACGGTTTTGCATGTAACACTAACAGTTTGTTTGTGTGTATGGTGTTTTACGTCATTTTCAACACATGTAAGGTATATCACGCGCCTAGACTTACATGTTGGCAAAAGAGCTCTACTTATCATAAGTACCAAACAGTATGTTCTTCATCACCACATTTATAAATAACAGTAAACTGTGACCTTATCAAAACATCATGTTTATCATAATTTTGTCTCCATTCATAATTTTTTTTTTGTAATTTCTGTCTGTCCGTCCGTCTGACTATAACACTTCCCTTTTTATCTTAACTGCTATCAAGATTACTAACGTCACTAAAGAAGGTGCATTCATGGCCGGGATAGTAAAGATGCTGCATCTAACACTTTCTCGCCTCTCGCTGCTATGGGTTCGATTCCCACTGGGAGCTTGACTTGTCAGGTGGAAAATGGCGGGAAGTATATTGTATTGGTTTGTAACACAGGAAAAAGGGGATGATCTACCTCTAACAAATTACCATCATATATGTCCTAACATGTAATGACCTTTACGTAAAAGACTATTAAAATAAAAAAAAATAAAACTGACCAAACAGAAAAACAAACATTTCACTCTTTAAAGGGAAATTATTTCTAATGGGATGAAAACTCACCAATATGGACTGAGTTGTACACAAAATGCAAACAGTTATGTTTTAAATAAATTACTACTGAAGTATATTGTATTTCTTGTATAAAATACAGTTTTAATAGAACCTAAGCAGAACAATTGAATTGATGACAACAATACAAGCATCTTCCTCTAAACTCATAGCAGAATTGGCAGCCGAATCATAAACTCCTTATATGAGGGACACATATCAATTTTTGTCTCGCCTTTTCGAAGGAAAAACATAGGTGTTGCTTTTCGGCGGCGGCGTCAACATTCAAGTTTTGCGTTTTACTTCATTTTCTCACAAACTGTATACACTAGAACTTTCAAACTTTGCTTATGGTTGTATCTTGGTTGGTACATTGCAACGTGACAAAGCAAATGTGGAATTTCTTAGTGACCTTGACCTTCCAAGCAATGGGCAGATAACTTAATAATTTTTAGGTTCAACTTTTGCGTTTAGGTCACATTTCACAAACTGTATGCACCAGTTGTCACAGGATGACCTTAGTGGTTGGGCTAACTCAGGAAAGAATCAATGACGGTGAATGCATTTACATAAGTTTAATGCAACTTTTAAAATATGTTTAATATATATACAATTATCTAAAAAAACAAGCGAATACACAAATGAGCTATGAAAAGAATGTTCTCCTGAACGTTTAAGACGTTCTTAGTATTGTTATAAATACTGAATGTCTAAGACACTAAAGTGTTGTTAAAGCTATAACAATGTTGATCTAGCGCGATAACTGTGATGCGCGAGAGCTCATGAAGATGATGATGCGCGAATTCAATGGATGATTGTCATCAAATGCCTTCTGTAAGGGTTGATGACGCGATGCAATGATAGTTAATCTCCACTGAGATTGTGAATGATATTCCTCCAGTGAGGACTGGTAACGGGCCCACCTTGTGTCCCGGGGGTTGTCGTTAGTAAAACCTGGCTGCGCAGGTACGGGGACCGTCTCCACCGCTTGTGAACGTTATTCGTGGAAGCTTAGCTCCACTCCTGGATATCCAAACCTAGATGGCTTACTCCAACCCTGGATGGCTTATATCCTGGATGGCTTATTTCCAAACCTGGATGGCTTAGGCTGTAATTATACATACGTTTTAGATGTCGGTTGACAAACATAACAATCTTGCATAATTATCATTACCCAAACAAATCATTATTCAATCAATGTATGTAAGCTGTACTTATGATGAGTAGCAATGTATACATATTCTACAACGCCATGTTAACGCTATGTACGTCGCTGTTAATCAATGCCCCTAATACATGTAATATAAACATGATCAAATTACTCATATATTACACTGACTGAGTTATGCATGCACGCATTTATTCTTGTCACTCATCTCATTGTTAACTAATGTTAACAATCGTGTATTACAATCACCGAGTTATACGCCAACGTTAACTAATGCACCTATTATCCACTGTTATCAAATTAATATTTTTTTACAATTAATGATCAATTACAATAATTACATCTAATAAAGTAACTTCAAAATCATATGCTAGTCTAAAGTTATGTTTGAGAAACATCAATGCTAACCGGATGTCGTAACCGCCAAACAAGATGGCGCCGCCCACTGAATACAAATATACGATAAAAGTTTAATAAAACTACTAACCACATGTTGCCTGTGAAATTTGCCGTCCAATCTCTGTTCCAACAAAGTACTATCGATGATCCCGGCGAAAGCTAGAAGACAATGGGTTTTATAGCAAACATTACGCCCAAATCATTATTTCCCCCGTTCAGTCCGTGACAAACGTGGCTAAATCTACAGTATTGAATCAACACGAGAGGCCCCTTATACAATTTTGCCGTTTAAGGAAAATATACCTATACGTTTACATACATTAGCACAAAACTAAACTTATGACACGGCCTCTCTGGCGGCCACTTAAAATGTGCACGCTTTTACGTGTTACATGAATAGATCATGAATATTGTGAAATTGTTTCAACTCGAACAATAGATTTTGGGTGTAACCGATACAAGAGCTATATACGACCAGTACGCTCTACCCGTGACATTTTGTGACAACAGGGGACAAGGGCTCACATTCCCTGCTCGGCAAGTATAGGAATAATCAGTATAGAATTAATCAGTCGCTATATTCATAAGCATTTCCAACACATTTTAGTAATTTGAAGATGAAGAGTTTCGTTCGAATAACTCAATATACGAAAAAAGATGAAAACCAAAAATTGTTCTAAAAAAGTCCTTGTTTCCAGACTAAGGCAAAAGCGTTTTCAGCTTAAACAATTGGCGTTTTGTAAAATGAAAGCATTTATAGGTAATTTTGAACAGGTTATTTCAGTAAGAAAATGTTTTTAAACCTGTTTTTTATTGTCGAAATATCCGTTATGAAATCCTGCTAATATAAGCTTTTCTATCGCTTAATGGAATTAAGGCGGGATCGCGTAATGTTCATTGTAACAAAAACGGAGGATTTGTTCATGAAAAGACAAAACGTGTTTCTTTTTTCAAATACACTTAATTAGTAAATACAATAATATTAATACGGAAAGAGCACCAGCGGTAAACGTTTGTTTTGTAAATGTTTTGAATCTTACTTTTAAACTATTTCCTGTTTAATATCATTATTACATATTGAAAAGGAGATCCTTAACAATAAACATTGGTAAATGTTATAAAGGAGACCCTTTAGAACCATAATGACGAACTAGTTGTCGTTTAACAGCCTTAATACAAACTTTAAAGGAGATCCTTTAGAATCGACGAACACAAACAAGAGACAAATGAACCCGACTCGGTTTTATTTAGTCTGTTCATAAGAGGTAATATAAGGTGCAACATCTAAATAACATAAGATAATATGATGATAAACCGTTAAGTAACAATTAATAAATACTGAAAAGGGGATCCCTTGGAAGCAACAAACACAAACGAGACAGAAACGTAGCAGATTTGTTTTTATTGAGTCTGTTTATGAGAGTTAATATAATAGGCAACACCTCTAACGCCTCCTATCACCGCCTTAAGCGGTTTTCCACTTTAATGTCACAATGATTTGCTTGAAGTTACCAAAGGACCGGTAAGTAATAACAATACTGATTTGTAGTCTGGGCGACGTCAGTGCAAAAAAAGGAATTCAATTTAATTTAATTTCAGATTATCCCTTTGCATTTTATATTAAAATGATATATCCAGGCTGGGTTGGTGATATATATGACATTGGGAAATGTACTACAAAAACACGATATTCCTTCTTATATGAAATACATGTTAATTTTAAGAAAATGTATCATTAAGGTACTGCAACTATCATTAATATTTGGCAATTATTTTATATGACAGGCACAGTAAGGTCACATAAACTAAATTAAAATTAAATAGTTAGCCTACCTTTGACAGCTCCCACAACAACACCTCCGACGGCTGCAACTGGCACCCATATTGGAGAAGTTACCAGGGTAAATACCTTCTTTAGTGGCGAGCTTTTGTTTTCAGACATGTCATTTTATTTGTTTTGTTAAATTATGTATTACGACTTAAGCTCAACTTGAGTATGTAAAAGTGTTCAATCTCATAAGAACAGCGCCAATACTAATGTACGAGTTCGAATTCTCTTTATATAAACACACAGTTCTTGCGTCACAGATTATCTCGATTAATGTTCAGAGATAACGGCCATATTAACCATGTTAACGGACGACTGTTTTAACCACCACGTAATGACTGCGTTATATTTGTAAGAGTCTTACTATTGGGCGATATTTTACTTTTTAATAACAGGTGTAATATCTAATATTTAAATATGTGATATATAGTATATTTGAATATGTGATATCGCGTATTCAGAATTAAAAGGGTGATATTGCATATTGTAATAGTAACTTATTAACACTCGTGATATCACACATTCACAATCAATATCATACATTCACAATGCATATATCATTTTATTTGTATGTGTGTGTCATGATGTATATGTGATATCAATCGTATTGCTGGTATGTTGATAATTAATTTCGTGTGTTGATAATTAATTTCGTGTGATAATTAATTTCGTGTGTTGATAATTAATTTCGTGTGCTGATAATTAAATTCGTATGTTGATAATTAATTTCGTTTGTTGATAATTAATTTCGTGTGCTGATAATTACATTCGTATGTTGATAATTAATTTGGTATATGATAAGTAATTTGGTATGTTGATAAGTCATTTTCCTTTGATACTCTTTTTGTTATTTTTGAATAACATTACCTATTTTAATGTTTTACAATATGAAAAATGTTTAAGCCGAAATTAAGTTTTTTTATTTTATACCACAGCCAACCCAGTTTTCTCTTCTTGTAGAAGGGGATGGATGGGGTATGAAGTTAATACTCGGACCACGTAATGTAATTTTCGGTGTATTTCTTCCAGAGGTAGTGTCTTTTTTCAAATAAGCCTTCTTTTGGTACAAGACAGGTAGGAAAAATCCAAGGATACTGGGATAGTGTCACAGGAACATAGTTGAGGGTAGTGTGTTCTTGACACGAGATTTATCCAAATGCGTCTGCTTCTAAAGAAGACATCATCAATTTTGGGGATAACACACTATTCAAGGAGGTGGCGGACTCCCATAGCAATGCTTTAGTGTGAATGATACGGGGTCCTGATAAGCGATTTTCTGATTCGGATCTTATTTTAAAGTTCAGTTCCTTAACTCAAAAAGGAATAGGGGGTAATACAAGTCCAGGCAGTATGTGGAAAATACATTCGGGAAGTGTTGTGTTATTGGGAAGCTTGGTGGTATTTGGGCGGGTGGTATTTGTGTTAGAAGTCCTTTCTTGGTGGATAGTATCAATAGTATCTCAGATAGAACATTTTTAAAATGACCGAAAAACCAATTGTGAGAGGAAAATAACATATGTCTGTATGTTTGCATCTAAAAGCTCGCATTATTGACTCTTTATATATTCTGTAAGTAAATTTTAATTACAAGATATTTCTGTGTATTAAACTTATTTAGTTTACATCAATTGCAAAACAAATTACACAGCTTATACAACTCGCTAACGATAACGCGGTTGACAGTATTTTGATGGCGGAACCGTAGAGCTGGTAGAAAACGCTGCATGAACACCCGTTATATCCATTTTGCTGGTGCTTACACTTTTTCTGCTAAGAATTGTTTAATTCGTTCTCGTTTATATCTGTAATTTTCCTTTTTATATCATTTGAGCCTAAAACTCAGACTGAGCTATTTGGACCACGTTTTGTCCATCCGTCGACCGTCCGTCCATCCGTCAATTCTCCTCATAAACCGAGGTCAATAATTTAGGTTTTCAATTAAATGTCTAAACATTAAAACATCTGCTTCTCAAGATCCGCTGGACAGATTTCGACAGACAAAACTAGACTCGCAAGTTTGTTCAAATGTGTCCCCGGTGTCAAAAAGGCCCGTGCCCAGATCCAAAGTTAGCATATGGAGATTTTGCATGTTTTGAAAAGACTTATATACGTAAACACATAGACCTCTTCCCTGAAACCACAATGCACATATATCTCATGTATTACATGTAGCATCAGTTTTTGGTCTTCTATCAAGTTAAAATGGTTATCCTGGGGTCAAATCTGTTGTTGCACCCTACATTATCTCTTTCATGAACAGGCGCAATCAAACCGAGTCTGCTAATTTTCCCTCTTGTTTGTGTGTGTAATCCAAGGGATCCCGTTGTCAGTATTTACCTAGGAAAATAACAACAGTCGGAGGTTTAACAGCAACTTAACTATAAGCTTATGGTCCTTTACCAAGATTGCCAATACCCTAGGTTTCACAACTGGCCCCGCTCTATGAATCACATATTTTACATAGACTTATACAAGTAATAATTTAAAACACATTCTTCTCTGAAACTACAAGAGCCAGAGGTTTATTATTTAGCCTTTACCATAAGCTTATGGTCCTCTACCAATTTTCTTCAAATATTGACCCTGATTTTCAATTTAGCCCCGCCCCGGGGGTCACTTGTTTTACATAGACTTACATAGGGGGATAAATTAAAACATAGATAAAGTTAACATTCTGCATTTACTATAAGCTTATGATCGTCTACCAAGTTTTTTCAACCGGTGACCCGGGGGTGAAATTTTATCCCGTCCCAGGGGTCACATGTTTGTGGATGTGGATTTTATTGTTAGAGAATTCCTTTTGATGGTATGTAGTTTTGTTTATACTGTCTTGTCTATTTGGGCGCTGAAGACATGATAATCGCGAGGATTGTGTACACATAATATCGATTCAAGCTAACCTGTAGACCTTATTGCCTACTGACCGTTTCAAGTCGGTAACCCTGTCTTCACCACCCTTTCTGTTGTATTTTGTATTTTTCATTGTATAATTAATTAACTATTGCTCATTGTTTGTAGTACAGTGCGGACCTAAGATGTCATTGCGTTTGGAAGCTTTGGTTTCTATAGGACCCTATATCTCATTTTTACATAGACTACTAAAAGGAAACTCTTAAAAATTCATCTTCTCTGAAACAACGAGTCACAGAGCTCTCATATATTACTTGTACCATTAGCTATGGTCGTCTATTACGTTTATTCAAAATGTGATCCTGGGGTCACATCTGTCCACGCCCCACTGTCACATTTTATGGATATAGGGACAAGTTTTAAACAAAATTGTCTTCTCTGAGACTACAAGAGCCAGATGTTTAATATTATGCATTTAGACCCAAAAAGATGTTCTTCTCTGAAACCACTCTTATACAATTACCGAGCATGAAAGACGGATACATGTACTACCATCAAACCAGCGTCGGCCCTGGGATCTATTCCCGTGACTGGGGACATAACGCTTTGGTCATAACTTGAAAACCGTTGAGATCCCACGCTATAACCATGTATGCATTTAGTGGCCATGAACAGAAGAATACAACCATACAACCAACTTTGACTTGGGGTCCATCTTCACCCTATAGCCATATATACACTAACTTGACCTGAAGGCTTTAAGGCTGTAGTGGGCAAATTGCGATGGCACGCCGTCTACAGCATGATATAATTCTGTTATGAAATTATAAGCTTGTTTGAGATTGTTTTCATCTTTGCAAAGACCATCAGGTGAACAATTCAGGGTCATTTTGCCGCTCTTGTTCATTGTAAGATTGTAATGTGTCACACCGTATAAAGGAAGACTAATTTTATCAATTCAGTAACCCGCGCTATATTTGTTTTGTATTATATGTATGCTTTTAAATATTCGTTTTACTATGTAAAAATGTCGTTTATATTTGCGGTAATGCTTGAGCTGTACGTTTTGCTTTAAAAAAATACTGCTGCTTTGTCTCGTCATTCTCCTTTGTTCACCCATATTAACTGTTCGTGCATGTTTATATAACTGCCTGGATGATGATTATGTATTCAATATGAAGGGAGACAATCCCAACAGCAAAGGTAGTGTAAACTTAAACTAGGGTTATCGGATCGTGTAAAATGTCTACGAAAACTATAGACTAGTAATTTTGCAAAGTCTTTAATCCTATAAAAATCTGTTTCTTACATACCAATGTACATTACTAGTTAATAATTGTGAACTTGTTTTAATTTGCCCCATTTATCATATATTACTTATATCTAGTTATGTATGCACGCACACGCACACGCACACACAACACAATATATTACATTATCACATAACGTCCCTTGTTAGCAATTTAATATTCTATTGTATGACACACGTGTAATACAACCTGGAACGATTTTGATTTTTTGAGTTAAACCTGTAACACTAGTTTATTAACTGAAACTATTTTAATTATTACAAATTCACCCAGATCTGAGTCATAAACTTATTATTTGTGACCGCTTATAAAAATAATGCACGTTATACAAAACATTGTTGTTGGTTTGTTAAAAAGTTGGCGTAAACTGCTATTTTGTAAAGAGGTAAAACACGAACTCTTTTAGGTAAAACACGAACTCTTTTATACGCAACGTTATGTGTGAGACGCGACGTTACGACGTCACATATATTATGACGTTTTGGCGCTAAAGTGTGTCTGACGTCGTGGCGGTTCTATGTCCATCTGAATTATTTTTTACTAATTTGAATGCAATGTTATGTGATAAAAAGGATCTTAAACTCGTTCCCATTCCACATAAGATTTATGAAACGCGTTATGAATTATTTTTAATTTTAACTCGCGAAAAGGCTCGTTAAAATTAAAATAATTTATACCTCGTTTCATAAATCTTATATGAAATGAGAACTCGTTTAAGATTCTCTATTTAATAAATTAATAAATAAATGAAACAAAAAATCATTTGCATCAGAGAAGAATATGGTTTCAAAAATGATTCAACTGCTGTAAAAGGCGTTTCAACTGAAATTACGACGATTTATTGGTAGGTCAAGATGCACCAAGTATAAATCAAAAACTCATCATTATAATGTAGTAATGTTCGTATCCTACTTGATGTAGAAGAAGAAGGTAGGCTGACTTTTGTAAGTAGTCGTGATCTGTCGACACCGCAACTCAGTCTATAAATACTGCATAAATCATGATAACGTGATTGGCGTTACACGTTGTTGATCCTTTTATGAAATTCATACTGCTGAGGCGTCAAATATGTACGCCAGTGAATAAAAGGTATTAAGTACCATTGCACCTTTGTTTAAACCACAGATATTTCTTTTTTGATACGTTAATCCATTCTGTTCCTTCGGATCACGTTCGGGGTTCAGCAGATTCCTACACAATTGCCCATGGGGTCACCTGTGTTGCCTAAACATGTTTATGTATGGAAACTATTATAGGAACTTATTTTTGAAAGTGTTAAGATAAATTTACCTACAAAACGACTTAAGGTGCGATATTCAATAATAGCATTGACATGATCATGCCCCTTTCCAAGAGTGGCCTGAGACAAAACTGAAAGGTCACAAAAGTCTAAAAATGTCGGATAAATGCTTCAAAATGCATTTTCAAAATTATTAATGAATTAATAAACAATATTTATTAAAATATTATTTACCAAATCAAGGTATTTTTCAAAACATGAAATTGTGTGATTTACCCCACACTCAAAAACAGATACTTCTTAAAGGGACACTGTCCGTAAGTAAGAAGAGAATAGCCAAATAACTGTCTGATTTTTATTCAGTAAAATGTGTACATGAAAACATTAGCATAGACCCCGATAAGCCTGTAGTAATACATTCGTGAGTTTGAAATAAAAGCACTTTTATTTATTATTTTAATAGACAATTTCTGCTGATCACATGACATCGATAGTGCATTAGCTTTTATATATTGTATCTCTTACGTAATAGATCTGGCCCATGTTTGGTGTATTATGTTTGTCAACGTAATTATTTTGTGTTTTATAGTCTAAAGGTTACAGACATTGACCCTTTAAATGAAGCTATGCGTGTAAACACATTTGGCGGCCTCAGTGAAAGGTTTTGTAAGGGAAACGTGCTGAATTTTTACTTCTAACACATTGGTCTTGGATTTATCTTGAAAATAAGACACAACTGTTTGAATTTGTATGGGCTGTTTTACTTTTGTCTTCGGAAAAGCTTGCATTGTGATATACGGGAAATAAAAGTGTGCACCGCAACATTAAACGTCATTTTAAGATTAGTCTAGTACCTCTGCGTCTAGTTGAAGGTTTGTTTGTATTTTATTCGGTCGCTAAATACATATAGAATATCAGTGTATACCAGAAACCCTAATAACCCTGATGTGTATAGGTTTGTTATTTTCCTTCATTTTCCTTCATGCGTAAGGCTGTGATGTAGCGTAAGATTGTGTAATGATTAAATTAAAACAATGGAAAAACTGCTTGTTCAATAATAAAATTCAACTAAAATCCATTTACATTGTGTTTAATGCTTGGAACGTTAACAGGAAACATTACTAGAAATGAGTATACAAATGAATGATTAGAACAACGTGTGATTAAAATAATGAAATCATGCAATTAAATTCAAACGAATAGTAAAAGTAGAAATAAATGTCGAACAGAAAATGACAAATAGTAAGTGTAGTAAGTGGGTTGAGAATAATTATTACTGACATTCATTAATCATGTTATATTAGAAAACTATTGTTGATTAAATTGATTAAATGATGAAGGACCTTAAAGGAACACACAGCAATCTTGAAATAGTTATCGGGCATTTAAATGAGCACTTTAACTTATTTATCCAGTAACATTTTCACTTTAAAATATGCTTGTAAAATTATACATGTACTCAAATAATGATTATGTTTGCTCGTTGTTGCACCATCTATCAACTGTATCATTGGTGCAATGTAAGCAATAGTTTATAATATGCAAATCAATTTGCCAGAAACTATTAAAATTAGTAATCGTGATGTGTAATATACCAAGACAAACTAAGGACGAACAGTGGGCTTTTTTAAATTCAGAATTGTCATGTGTCCCTTTAACAGTATATTTAAGACTGAACTTATTCTGATTAAAACACGCACGCAGACACAAACACACAATGTGCGTTTGACGATGGCAAATGCTTTCTATACAGAGAATAATTAAGAACTTATGCCACTTGTCAAAAATCAAAACAACGAAAGTGTCACATCTGAACTAAGTGTTTCCTATTTAAAAAAGTATGGACAGTTTGCATTAAGCACATTTCTCAAACATATGCTTCTTGTATTAATCATTGAAGTGACGTCACAAATATATTTTAACACATTCAAGCGTTTTTATGTTTTTTAAAACTAAGTTAATTGAAATGTTGATGAGACTGTTGTGGAATGGAAATATTCTGGATTATCGCAATTAATAATGTTACATTTTTTCTCCCTTGCAATTAATTACTGCTTGTTTTTTGTGTTGTGTTGTGCATAATCAAAATATAAACACTAACAGCCATTTGAGCAGGAATATACTGCACTGATATTGTAATTGAAGAACCATGTTTGTGTTAATTTACAGCAGCAATTCAGTATAATGTCACGCATGTAGGAGATATAAGTAAATCAGACTACATCAAAATCGTAGTTTTTGATATCTAGTATCGGAGTAACATACGACATTGCTTAGTCAGCCTCTATGAGGGTACCACTGAACGTTGAATCTTTTGTCATTGTGGTACTATTTGTACATGTTCCCAAATAAACAGCATCCCCCTTTTCAAGTTTGAGAACAGCAGAGTTACTGGTTTGTTGAAAAGAGTGAGCATCGCCAATCGCAACATTAACGGCAATAACGATTATGGAGTCATTGTTTTTCATTAGATGGCAAAACGCTTGACCGACGTCCACCTGCTTTTCGATGCTGACAAAGAAGCTGTAGATACCCGGAATTCGACAGACGAACCGACCTGTTGTGATGTTGTAGTCATCACCGATGTTTGTTATTACCATGCTGAATTTAATGGTTCCATTTTCCGGACCATCCGAGGGCCTACCGCTTACTAAGAATGCCGCCTCTGAGCCTAAAAAATAAAGAATAGATTATTTAATTGCTACCATTGAGTGATTGATTCAAAGTTAGTTATTTGTGTGTTCGGAGTTAGTTATTAATATTTAGCTATTATGAATATTTTTTCACTGAGAAATTCCAATCTTTCACTCATAGAAATGTAATAAACTATTTTAAATAATAGTTTCAAAAGAGACAAATTGATAACACTAATATGATTGCTAGGTTCTGATGACGACGGCATCAACTTTAGTAGCCGTAGAATGCATGATATTTTCCTGAGTGGTAAAGAAAACCAATAACAGTTAACAGTAGCGTGTCTATGATAGGGACACCAGACCTCCTCCACTAAGGTTTGACATCCTTGTTTACTTGTTTGGGCTTTTCAATTGGAGCTGATTAAAGTAAGGACCCCGCCCTCCTATGCTTTGAGAAATATCCCCCATACAGTTCGCTCAGAGCTGTTCGGACCCTTTTAGCTCAATTCTGGATTCTTGCAAAGTAAAATTTATATAGTTACAGTAATTCTTACATGCAACGTTTACACGCTTACATGCAACTTACATACAACTTATACGCTTCTGTTCTCGATTTACATCTCTCTATGTAAAAAGGGGAAATAATTACCAAAATATATGACAATAAAGAATATTATAATTATCCCAAAGTAGATGTGGATGTTCCCAAAACAACTTCTTATGGGTTCTTATGGGACTTTTATACTTATTTTTCATATGGGTTCTTTGTTTGTAAAAACTAAAAACTAATCCATCAGGACTAACGTTACCATAAACTCGTAAAACCTTTGCAAAATGTTATTATCGTAATCCTGATTTGCATTCAAAATATAAAAGTAATTTAAGATCTCTTCTTTGACAAGGAATATCACAACCTGACTTCTATGGTGGCATGATTTACATACTTCGTAAGATTCTTAGTCACGATCACGATCATATAATCTTTATTAAACGTGTTAAAATGTTTATCAACAATGCCCATGATATAGATAAACAATCAGGTTATCGACATAGAAACAACTATGGTTTCATTTGGATGGCCATTCGATTGGTGCACCACTACCTAGGAATACAAACATGGCCCTATGCTTTGCGAATAACACTTTTATTAACACTGACAAAACTGATTTTGTTCGCATGGCCATTCTTTCTCATGCGTGTAGCTAGGAATGCTGACTCTGCTTCTAGGAATTGGAAGCAATATTGAATCAACCGAGAAGAAACATTGGCGTTGTTCTCGTGAATTTCAATCTTAGTACGGCTCAACAAAATGTAAACGCAGCCAGGAAAAAACAAACATGTTCCGTTCTGATGGCTCACATCGTCAGTGCCACTAAATAGGAATAACGACCCAGTTCTTGTAAAACAAAATGATAATAATGATATGAATTCAAACAAGGGTTGTTTTTGGTAACAATCCTTGAAATTGCCATTTACTATGTCGTATAAAACGGAAGAAATATTGTTATCAAATAAGACAAAACAATGCTTCCGTTCTCGTTCACATGACCTAATACTGCAACAACTATAAATGCCCAAACAGATTAAAAGTAATGGCACTAGCATTCCTTTTATTAGTAAGTTTACAAAATCAGGACACGCCTATCGTGTCTAGATCAACGACACGTTCCAATATCAAGATAATATGGTTTGAATGTTTACAATATATATAGGGTTAACTGTATTATAAAATGTAATCTTGGGACGGCATATCACCCGTTTAATTGTCGCAAATCTGTAATGGCGTCGCTTTAGCGGAGCCATTAAACACGAATTATATCGTTAAACGACTGATATACGAGCGTATCGTTGCAAATGCTAGTTAAGCGTTTCTAACACATTCAATTGTTTGTGACAGTTTCCCTCAAAAAAGCTTAAAAAAACGTAATTACGTCATGATTTGGACGGTTGAACGTCACATGATTGGATTTGCGACGGGGTTATGTACTATTAAATAGTCGCAAATGTTTGAACGTCAACCCGTCGGATTGCTGGATTTTTGTCAAGTGCGTTAGAATCACTTATTACATTCAGTCTGTTTGCAAAATTGGATAAAATAAATAACATAGAGAAAGAGACAATGTAAATATCAGTAAAGAAAAAACATGGCTGACAAATGGCTAAGTTGAGGGTTTATATGAAAATAGTGCAGTAATTGCAAACTATAAGAGATCCTGATAATTGTATATGTTGTTAAATATTTGTTTAAATGAACGTCATTTACCAAGCAGCACTACCAACGTATGTAAAATAAACTATAAATACAACATACCAGGACAGTGTCCATTATGGCAAAGCATATCTTCATGTAAATCTCCAACACACGTACTGAACAGAGACGATGTAGAACAATTTCTCTCCCTCCTCATTAGACCGACGTCACACGTGCTGCTACAGTCACCCCAGTCGGACCAAACAGACCAGACGCCATCTAAATTGTAATGATACGTAACGTATGAGACACAAAAGTAGGCATACCAACTTACAATCAAATAAACATCATTAGTTTTAAGAATATATTAACGTTTGGTTTAATTAAAGCAAACAGCCATTTACCATTTGAAATACTGAAGGAAACTGATCTGCGATTTGGAAATGTTGGATTATGAGAATTTTATGAATTGCTAAATAAGAATTCGAACATTTTCATGGACTTTCTAGTTAATACAAGTGATAACAATAATGAACAAGCAGCCACATATTAAAAACACTGCCGTCTTTCTGATGAGATAATCGAATGGGATTATAACGAAGGTTGAGAAAGCAATTGGTGCTGACAAATTAGCTACAGAGTTGCGAATTAGGGAATATGCTCTTACATTTTCGCAATCAAACTAGCATGTGTTTTACGTTTGGGGTATTTCCAAACCTATAATCTAAATGATGCAGAAAAGCTTCATCATGAAACATTCGAGCAAGAGTAGAACGTTGCAGATTAGTACTGTTCAGTTGGAATAATAATCTTATCAAACTTGTATATTTTTTAATAACGCTGGTAAATTAAACCGTTATCGTTTGTTATAGCGTGTAAGCAGTAGACATACATTAAAATTATATAGTTTTTTTATGCTATATGTTTAAAGCAGTAAATTTACCCATGCATGCCTCTTCAACACATATTGTGTCGTCTCTAGAATCCCCGAAGCAGATTTGTCCATCAGGGTCCGGTGGTGGGTCTGTACAGTTCCGGTCTCTTCTCTGTAATCCTACACCGCAGGACACACTGCAGTTTGACCACTCTGACCAATATGACCAGTCCCCATCAACTGTCGGTGTCAAATATAAAGTAGTTCAATTCACTTTAATATCAATTTAATCGACTTACAATCAGTATTAGATCCTTCGGGTGACAAAAACAAACAGGGAACAAATAATTATGTTAACAATTAAAATTGCTAAAACATGATTTCATTTGTATTCAAGTAATATGTTGGTATATCGTTGTACACACAAGATGTAACCAAGAAGGATAAAAATATCGGACAGGGAAAGCAGCATTCAAGGACGACAGTCAACCACAAAACACAAAAACAAACACGTTGGTATATCTTTGTACACTCAAGAAACTATTTCTATCGTTACCCTAACTCTGCAATTAAACTATTAACGCTAACATTATATTACTAATAGAAGATGCATAACTCATATGGTCTACGCCTTGCATTGGTATAGATGCTGCTAGTAAAACTAAGCTTGCATCATGTCATAGTTAAGTGAATATTAATACGCGTGTGCATTGTTGGCACTGCTGTTTATATAAACGCAAATACAGAAACATGAACAGACCCGTAATTGATTGACACCGTGGAACTGATGGCAATCTGCTATTACCATGGATCACAAATATAACCTTAAGACATGTTTTCTTATCCTTGTCCATGTAGAATACTCCAACAAACTTAATAACAATGCCATGAACGTATTTTTTAGATTTGTTTGGAGAAGGCAAATTGATAAACAATGTTAATATATTAAACAAGGGTTTATTCAGAAAGAGTATTCACATACGTGGACAAACTCTTGGTTTACACTCTTTCAGGACAAAATCATCTCCGGTACACTCGCTGCCATTATGTGCTGGGGCCGGACTATCACACGTGCGGTTTCGCGTCTGCGTCCCGTTTCCACATGTGACGTCGCATGATGTCCAGTTACTCCAATTTGACCATTGTCCATCAACTATAATTATTGTAAATTGAAAAACATGTATGTTTTATTCTTTTGAAATATTCACTTCGTGTGAAGTACATAGAAGATCAACAGATCCATACAGTAGCATGTGTTTGATTAACGGATATACGAAAGTGTCAAATAAATGATTTAACAGTCCCCTCACCCACCCCGGCTTATTATGACACCTTTTATCTAACGAGGAAGAATACAAAGTCAAGTTATATTCCTTATTTATTCGAGGGTTCTCTTAAATTTAAACGGGGAATTGTAATACCGTTTGTGTTACGAAATGTGCAGATCAAAATAGAAGATACAAATAATATTGACCTTGCGCAAAATTGTGAATATTATATTTCATTGTTATGTTATTACATGTTTTCTACTAAACTTGGTGATAAATAAATACAAATCGTACATGTATCAAATGTACCTAGATATATTCGGAATTAAAAAAATAAATGCACATTGATGGACACGAATATTATTTTTTCACGAAAACAAATACCAACTGGAACTGTATCTGTTCATTAGGTTTTCAAATCGAGAAGAAATGTGTATTTGTCAATAAAACAACACATTTTATTTGTGTCTTAAAGTTAACTACATATACACGGATTTCAAATTGAACTAAACAGAGTCTACATATACACTGATTTCAAATTAAACTGAACAGAGTCCAAACATAAAGAATGATAGTTGTGCTTTCTTGACAAAGCATGGTATCTCACAGGTGGTATAATAGAGTAAAATATTAAAACACTCACCTAGGTCACACAGATCACAGTGTTTCTTGCAGATGAGTTTTGCCCTGTCTATATCCTTACAAACTTGAAAATACCTGTCGGCAGATATACAGTCAAACCCCTTTTGGTCAGCACATACACTTGCATTGACATCATCTGCAAATACAGTATCCAATATAGAAAATGATAAAACTAATTTCTAAGTAAAACGCAAAATACTGTAAAATGGTTAAATTCTAAAATTAAATATAAATATCGAACAGGAAAAGTAGCACTCAAGGACGAAAATCAACAACAAATACACACAGAAACAAAGAACAACTTTAAAGATGAATACAATGTCAAATAAGACATCACAAACACAAAAGGGTTGACAATAGTGCTACCGCCTTGGAACGATCAGTGGCATAAAAGGCCTCTGGGGGTTTAAACCGGGTTCTAGGGTGCACAAAACCTCACACTTACCCTACTGTCATCCCAATAAAACGGGACAGTGCAAATAAAGAAATCCCCGCCATGAACTAATTTTCTTACAAAAACGGCAGCATTGATAGGCAATATAAGTAAAACGCAGATACTCGTGTATATATAAATACAAAAAAGCCATAGCCTAGAAAGCCACAATGAATGTACTCAATGACTTGGCAGAGGCCAGAGCAAAAATACGAGGGTCATTCAATAAGTTCTGTCACTAACGCGTTTTAACAAGTACGTGCTCCTTGTGAGTGTTGATGTTTGGTACCAAATGAAAGAGAGTTTCAATACCATTCCATTGATGGTAAAATCAATGCTATATCTGTTGTGTGGCGAAAGTTATGGAACATTTAATACCCATCACTTATACATACTGAGGCATTTTCGTCCTGAGTTTTTTCAGGTATGTTAATTGTTACTTTTTTAAATGTCTGTTTCTCTTTAGGTATTTGTCGAAGACCTTTGAAATTTCTCATACATTACCAGTTATATCTGTGCATTACAAAAATTAAAATTTAAGCATGGTAGATGAAAAGGTATTGTCATAGAAATTAACATTTTAAGCTAACGTGTAAAATTAATTTAATGATAAATGGACATTGAATGGAAGGGCAGTCTTATGAAATAGCGTTTTTGGATGATCAATATTTTCACTAAATATTGTACAAAATTGTACAATAATGTGTTGAATATGAAATTTAAACTCTGACGGACTAGGATTTGTATAAATATATGAAAACATATTAATACTATGAGAATAATTACGACATTTAAAAGATATTATAACATTTCCGTAAACAAAATGAAGAAAATCAGTGGTATTTCTGCTAAAATTAAGGGATATGCATTCACTCATATCTGGTTTGCAGCAAGACCTTTCCGAATTCTTGACAATCATTTTCATGGATTATGGGCGAATAACAACAGATGGCGCACAAGAAAATTTAAAAGCATAGAATTATTCAAATAATTTTTACAACGTTTTGTAACAAGGACAGTTTCAGAGATCCAGTACCCAAAACGTGTGGTAGGGGGAGATAATTCAGGGGTATAAATTACCGGAAATATTTCATTTTTGTTGTGGAATTTAAGGGAGCGAACCCGATAGTACTATAAATACAGTACTTTATCTCAGTGTAATATCCAGTTCAAAGGATATATGCCTAGTGACAGAACTTTTTGAAGCACCCTCGTAGAATAAACCATTGAGGGCATGACAAGACAAGATTGCTGACAAACATCACACTTCAGCTTCCTTTTGGGTTTTGAGGTAGACGTCATCATAGGGTCCACAGCCTGTCCGGTCATCGCACAACAAAAGAGAAATGCATAGTGGCGAACTGTAAATGGGTCCACCACCACGCATGCAGTGCGTTGCAAAATTATAAGATCATAACCTCTTTAATTTGATAAACCTTTAACAAGTTTAACTAAGATAGAATGAAAAGGATCTTACGAAGTGTGTGACTCACGTCACCATAGAATTCAGGTTGTGATAGTCCTTGTCGCAGAAGAGATTTTAAATTACTTTTATATGTGGAAAGAAGATCAGCGTTACGATAATAAAATGGTGCAAATGTTTTACGAAGTTTATGGTAACGGTAGTCGTGACGGAGTAGCTTTTTAGTTATACAAAGATTACGAATATTATAATCCTCAACTCGAGTACAATCTCTAGAAAAACGAATAAGTTGAGACACATAGATCCCATAAGCAGTTGATCGGGGTTGATCTAAATGGGGATAATTAACAATATCACAATTAAAATCATCTCTCTTGTCATATATTTTCCTAATTATTTCACCATTGTCAATGGAGAGATGTTAATCGAGGAAAGCGATGAAAATATTATCTAATGGGAAGATTAGTGCTTCACTAACTTCTTGGCAAGTTCACATAGTGTAATTGTCTAAACTGCCGTTAGTAAAAAACACGCTGTAATATTATTACAGGTCAACAATTTATTTATTTTATCTAGCGATTTTCTTTTTTGGAATAAGAGCAGTAAACTTGTCTTTGATAAGGTGATATGGTAAGGTTGTATATAGTGTAAAGAAGTCATCCTATTATGTGTGCTTATAGATGAAACTTGACGCTTATTTTAAAATTTATCAAGAACGTCTCCTGAATACTTAATATATCAAAATAAATTCATACGTTTTATCACAATGTTATTTAACGTGATCTTTAAAGGCAGTCAGACATGAAGTTAACATTTTGGAGATTTTTGTAGTGGTGCAGGTACTGGAATACGAAATAAAGCGGCCTTATTTTTATGTAATTTAGCAATCCAGTAAATAGTTGGCAGTTTGTTCACCTTTTCGTCTAACACCGCCTTGAAAGTAGTGCATCGAGTAATATGTGTAGAAACAACATCATCCTCAGTAGATTGAACTGGAGTATACGAATTAGTGCTACCGAGTTCCAGAGATAAAACATTGACATACATGTAGGCTTCAAACAATAATTACATTATTAGATGCTTTATTAGCAGGAACTGAAACAAATTTAATATGAAATTCTTGAATTCCCGATTTTAAATTACGAAACGAGAACCTAGGTCTCGGAGGAAGTAAAGAGGGGTTAGCATTATAAAAGTTAATACGTGTATCTATAATTTTAAAAATTGACTTTTTCCAAATAGAAAATGACTGGGACCGCATGTTCTCTACGACACCATTTTATACTAAAATCCTCAATGGATAGGGCGATCTGACAGGTATTAAAATCGATAGTTGATGGTAATCTATACTTAGGACCTATAGAAAACAGATGCCGAATACGTTTATGAACAATATCTAAATTATCAATGATGGCATGACCTGCTGGACAATAACAAAATGTTGATGTGCTACAGTCACATTCCTTAGGAGTGTTATTATATCAAAGTCAGAAACAGTTGTGTTGTAGTTGGAAATAATATTTCTAATATTTTTTTTATACTTGTAACAAATTACAGGACTTTCAGATTTTTTGAAATATTTAGGGACAGAAAAAACTACATGATTATCCCGAAAATTACTAGGGATGTCAATGAAATCAATACCCTTATTAAGATATAGTATTTTGACGTGATCAGACTCCTTGTCAATATGGGGTCGGAGAACATGTTGTATGTAGTTTTGAATTATGAAGCAGTGTTATACAAGGGATCTGTACGTACGAATGAAAATGATGTCTGCTTCCTCGTCGATCAACTTAAGCGAAGAGGTAAGTAGTGAAATCATAGAGTTCTTTCCAGAACACGGTAATAATTTCTGCCTGAAGTGAACGAATATTAAATACGAACAAACGAACATAAACAATTATATAGTTAAGTTTATGGTTTTGTAGTATGGTAATCGCACCATCCACAACTTTGAGAAACTGAAAGATTTGTTTTTAATGTAACTTCACACAACTGTTAACCATAATAAAACGGTAAGTCGTCTGCAAGAATCGGGTCCGTACCTTAAAGGTCAAGGTCACACTTGGAGGTGGTCAAAGGTCAAATGAGTCATTTTCAGGGGCATTTGTCACTTACCGGTGACATTTCTTGTTACCTGATGTTTTCTTAAGCCTGAAAGTCTCTTACAAAATACGCCAAAAATATTAATGTGTATCTAACAAGATTCACGTGCAGAGCTATATAAGTAAGATTCTGCTTCTAATGCAGGTGTATGCTATAGACAAAGATGTGTAGATACTGAAAATCTCATACAGACCGTACATTTCGAAGAGGCCAAATAAAACAGAGTATGCCGTTTGGACTCTTTTTATTGGGTTTGAAATTGTCAAATTAATACACATACTAGTTGTAGAAAGTGTATTGTCGTTTCAGTGCTTCTGTCAAATTCAAATACTCGACACAATTTGAAGTAAGATAGACCCCGTTAAAACGTCGTCTCATATCACGTGTTTCTGGTTTATTTTATAGTTTTTGTTTGCCATTGCATTTTTGTCTATTTTTGCCGCTGCAAAATAACGCGATTTCACAACACAAAATAAAGATGGTACGCAAAACAAAGCGTGAAAAAACGCATCGATACGTATTTTTGACATTTCGCTTTGCACTTGTTCAGAAATGTATGGCTGGTAAGTTAAATGTCACGAGGTTACCATCAGAGTGATTGTGACTAAACTTAGCTATCCAAAAACGTCGTTACACTACTCTGTGAGAACGTGGATTTTCATTAAAGTTCCAGTATCAAGCCTTAAGTGGAGGGCAGACCATAGCCACCGCCGATCGTAATCCATGCAAATGCAGTGCTGCACCCGTAGGTGACCTGCGTATTAGCCGAGGTGAAGTACTTAAGTAAAGCAACCACAGCATTGCAATATAGTAACACTTCTTAGAATATGTGTCTGCACAAGACGCTCTTTCCTCTTTTTCTGTTAGGAGAGAAGGCATTAAACCCATTCTTAAAATGCTTAATTGTAGCAGGAAACTTTGTATTAATACTTTAATAAGCGATTTCTGGCGTTATAATGCATATACGGGACAATAGTATCAGCCAAACAAAGCATGGCAGTTTTAGTGATTTTATTTGTAATTCCTTTAAAACACCTATTATAATTGTTGGCACCCTCCTAAGTGTTGCTACGATCTTGGACTTACATGGATTGTATGACATTCTTTGATCCAGTTTTTCCTTAAACACATGTGTTTCTTATACCGTGTTGAAGGTTTTGTGTGTGCTAGTGGTTAACTGTCGTCCTTGAATGCTACTTTTCCTGTTTGATTTTTATATCTATATTTCATGTATAGATTAGTACAAAACAAAAAATACTAATTGGCACATACCAATCCATGGATTAATATCCCCTTGATTACCTCTTGACACAATTTACATTTAGATAATGATTGTCTTACTTACATACACTGTGAACGTTTCCATTAATATAAACATGTGTATAATTGTCATGATTATAATAATATTTCTTCATTCTATGTCTTTTTTCTTTACTTTTGCTTTACCATCATCGTTGTTGTTGTATTCTGCGCGTTTGGACTATTGTCGTCCTAATGAATGATTATTTTAAAATCGGTACTGTAGAGGACTGGAGTCGTACTGCGGTGTCTGCTTGTAATTTCCAGATTATCTTCTAAACATGTTTTTAAATGACTGATGTATGTTTCTGTAAGACTCGTGTACATATGTGTGTGTTAGTATATATCTATATGTTACTCAATAATCCGTATGTCTTCGACATACATGTTAGCTGTTCAATGACTTTTATGGTTACTTCCAATCGTTGTCCCTTAGACATAAGCGTTTTCTGGTAGGTATATAACGAAATGGTTACTTACGATCCGTGTCCTGTGGACATAAATGTTTGTTGCAAGCATCGCCCGAGCAGCATTGTTTACACTCTTTATTGTCTATTTTCGCTGTTGTGATCGCTCGCCTCCCTACAAGCGTCGGATCTGATCCATTCACCGATACATTTAGGGGTATAGTTGTTGATGGAACTATGGTTGGTATAGTGTCATTTACACCAGTTGTTCCTTGTGTCGTTGCGTTATGTTTTGTTGGTGTAACAACTGTTGTTATTAATGTGATCATTGGTGGTACAGTTGGTTCAACACATTGCTTTGGTTAAATGAAAATGAAAACAATAAAATATTGAGACGCGAATTCACATGCCTGATCTGTTGTTTGTTTCTTACAAACAAACGTTCAGTTGTCTTGTTCGGTGAAGGAATATGACTATGTACCCAAACGCAACACCAACATGTTCACATACGTGACGCTGATAATGTACGGTGACGAAACTTTATTCATTGATACTTAATTTTCCAAAATGATGGTTTGGTTGTTTGAAGCATGTTCCACGAGTTATGCCACAAATGTTAGCGTTTAACATTGATTCTGTAACGATATCTCGTATTGTATTACAACTTCTTGAGACAACTCACAAAACTGAATCATAGAATGAGAACGGCGGGGATTAAACTCATATCCTAATTATCCGAAGTATGATCGCTTATACAAGTATTGCTATTTCAGCATCATTATTTGAGACTACACTGCTTTCGGTCGAATGCATGGTAAATCAAATTCAATGAGTTGTTTGCTATATCCCCTTTGTAAGTACTGGCACACCATACTAGTATACTAAAGGAAAAAAGAATGTATGTTATATACTGCAAACTTAATTCCACGTAATATTTCAGATAAATCCCGAAATGTTTTGTAAAGAAAATGTTGTGGCTAGTTCGAGAAAGGACAAAACTGTGCTAGTGTAGACTTTTTAATCACAGTACATATTGCAGCACGAAATTCATTAATGCTGAAGTTTAGTTTTGAAAATTTGAGCCATATCAGTACTGTATATTGCAACATTTTGGTCACCTGCTTCAGCCAAACACATATTCTATCAATAATGAAACTTTGAAGGAATAACATTTGGTGTTTAATATGTTGTTTTAGTATATTTCTCGAAAGAAAAGGTCCAGAATAGCCATTTATTATTCGATTATGAGCAATATATTAAACGTACAATATATAACGGAAAATCACGAATTGAATTTCTTTGTTTTGTTACTGTATATATATATATACGCATTTGGTTAGATGAAGAGATAAAAAAAAACTTTGCAGTTGGTATGTCTAATGAGTTTGAGAAGAAAATCCAAAATATCTACTTTTATACTGAGAGTCAATGTAAGTTTTCGTAGCTGAATGATATATTGTACATCGCGTGCTACATATACATGATATATTCGAGGCACAAGGTCATTGTTTAATCGCATATAAATGTTGGTCAATGTAACTCTATCTACGACATTCCAAAATTAGTCATATATTCATTATTCATACCTCGTGAGACGCACATTCCAAGGTAAACGTCATGTTGCCATTTTCACGTTTGCTGTACGCTATGCATTCCTGAAATGTGATATAGAAGCGTATGGCATTCATTTTCTAATATGTTTAGAGTATATAATTTGATATAAACATTTGCTTATCATCACTTCCATTTGTTTAAGGATGTGTTATCGATTCGTTTAAGTATATTAAATTTAATATTGTTTTGTGCAATTCCGCTTCTCATATCCCCTTTGTATAAACGAATATTCATCATGCGAGAATCGTACACAATAGCGCGAGCACGTGAGAATACAATTGATAACAATTTGTTTGTGTGGCTGTTTATGGCTTAACTCTGCCTTACATATTGCTTAGCATTATTAACCTACAAGGAATGGCAGACTATTCCTTTTAAATTATCTTTAAACAAAACTGGATTCGCTGATGCATCATTGATGGAAAAAGGCGCGTGTATATGCTAGTGATGGATTCAAGAGTGGGAAAGCAAGAATAAAAAAACAAGTAAGCCATTCAACACTAGCTTTTCAGAATATATGTATTTATTATTGTCTTCCTTACCGTTGGTGGTATTGAAACAAACACTATGTTGACAGATGTTCTATTCCAACTCAGTATTGTATGGGTGTGCCTCTTTTATGTTTTATACATGAATGTACTACTTCTAGATGGCACAATGTGTTGGTACGTGGTAGCATTTCTAACAATAAATAGACAATACGCAATAACTAGCGCCGACCTATCAAATCAAACAAGATATATCAGATGCGCCCCTTTAGTCCTCACGACTATATCATAGTGTATGTGGCGAAGGTGGGAGATGGGGAGTTAATTTGGGCGAGGGTGGGGTGTATCTACTGTATTTTTAAAATACAGCATAATTCATCAAATCTTATGTACGAAATAAAATTTCTCGATTAACCCTTCAGTGTTACTTAAAATAGTGTGTGGTCATAGAAGGAGCCCCATCTTAAATAGTATGATGTTGGCAGAGACAACCTGACTGGGAATGACATTCCAGTCTCGGGTAGTGAACGATATTAATATGTTTTCTTGCATTCACTTATATTTTATCTTTGAATAAAAGCACTGCATTGAATACCACCATGACCACATCTGACGGAACATTTAACAGAACGGCAAACATACATCAGAAAGTTAGTGCGACGACGTGGGATGACGTATATCGTCGATGACGTATGTCATTTATCCTTCTTTTCGTATCTGTACAGAAATTGTTCGGATTTGGAACGAATTTAGCATCATCAATATCGGCTAGCGGTAATCTGGATTTTACAGGTTACAGACGCTTCATGACTGGTAAACTGGTAATTAACTTGCCCAGTGTGTATTTTCATCACACCTCATTGTGCATATACAACATATATTTATCGCTATGTTTCTATGCATTTTGTTTCTATTTTATTGACGGCATACGCTTGTTACGACAATAGACAATTTCTGTAGTTTTCATTCCGGTCTTGTGTCTTTCAAAACGTCCAATTGATTGATTTAGTGATTGCTTGTTTGCTTGATTGCTTGCTTGACTGACTGACTGACTGACTGACAGATTGACTGGTCGGTTGGTTAATTAATTGAATGATTGATTGATTGATTGATTGATTGATTTATTGATTTATCGATTGATCGATTGATTGTATCTCACACGTGATATCTACTACTACAACTATTACTACTACTACTACTACTACTACTGCTACTACTGATGCTGATTCTGCTTCATGTACCATGTCTACTTATACTATACTCATCATTACTTATACTATTTCATCTACTACTATAGTGTATGTAGCAGTAATACTCGCATTATACCATGTCATTCTCTTGGTTATAGATTTACCAGAACGCGAGAATGATATAAGGCAAAGTAATATATGTTGCACTGTAATACCTTTACATCAGCAGGACATTCAACAAGGGTATGACAGTCTTCAATGTCATTTATATCTGTACAGTTGTAGCAGTCCAGAGCATCTGCAACACACACATTTAGATTTATTGTAATTCCGCATAAAGAAAACTTTACATTTGAACTTCATTCAGTTAAACAAATACTAACAAATAACTATATGTGTCTTAGCAAATGCAGATTTGAAATAATTCACCCAATAAACATGATAAAGGGGTTGATTTAGTAAGTTTGCTTAATTCGGCTGTAACGTTTATAGCAAAATGCCGGAATACCTCGCATTTTAGTAGTCGGAGCCATAAACATTTGCGAAGTCACATTATGTATTTACCGTTGAAATAGGACAAGGTTCAGATAAAACAAATTTGATTGGACGACAGATATAGGATGTGAAATACTAAATATTTTCACAATGACCACCTTTGTAGACTGTCAGCTAATATCACAAGAAATATACTTATATTATATTTATAAAAAATATATATAAAATATACCCATCTTATACTTAAATTAGCATATTTCATAGATTTTCTATCACAAAGTCTTTGACTGCACGAAAGTCACAACTTTCCCATCTCAAACAATGCACACATGCCTTTTTTTACAAACAGTATAAAATCCGCACTAAATATTGACATGCATTTTGACTGTTGGTTAATTTCTGAAACGCATTCAGCTATATATTGTTATTGAATTCAGTGATCCTTGCTGATTGGGGTCATTGTACACGTGGTTTATGTTTCATGAAGATGCATTTTGCATATTTTAAACTAATATGTGCTGACCTCTGTGAACTTTCCCGTCTGCAAACTGAATTGTACACAACCAAAGAACGGACTTACGCCTGTCTATATTTAGCAATACGCAACCAATAAGGTTACAGTTCATAGAACGACGTCATAGTAACATGTTAACAAACAGGTCTCAAATAAACAAAAATGGCAGCCCGCATGGAATGACTTGGACCTTTTGAACAGTTTTAGATGCGTTCGCTGGTTAAGTTGCGTTAGAACATGGCGTCGCCAATTAACTACTTGTGCGACTATTAAACGCTTGATATACCGTCTCAAAATTAAAAGTTTACCCTATATAGCCCTGTAATATTCAATAAGCTGATTAATGCACTTACATGTGATATCAAATAGGCTGATTGTCAACAGCACCGATGCTAATCCTGAAGTGAAAAAGAAAAGCATATTTAATTGATGTAAAACATATCATATTAACAGATGGCTTGTAAAATGGATAATGATACCATAATAAGCTTGATATCTCTATTAAACTGTACAACTGACAGTCGTTGAAGCAATTAAACACCATTTTCAGTAAACATATATCCATAGTGTGTAATAATTAATATTTTTAGAATTTTCTTTACGGGAATTGGCTGCCGTTGTCAAGATGGCAATACAGTGTTAATGATGTCGACGTAATTTGATGATAATTATTAACAAACGTCCAACATATGTACACAGGAAATATATCTAGGCATAACATTTAATATATGTTTTACATATGTGATACATATGTAGTCCACATATGTATTTCATATGAAAGTAACACATATGTAATACATATGAACATAATTATTTACTGTTAAAACATTTTCTACAATATTCTGCATTATTTTTAGGCCTCCCATAAAATAGGTCTTTTTCTGATATTTTTCCCAAAACAATTAGGGTAGGTCGGAATTATATTTTATCTTTTTTAAAACATTTTTTTAGAATTAATCCTTACTATACTAAATTCAAATCAAGAACATCAAAAGCATGTTTTCTTGAACATATTACCTAATATGAGTGTTCCACAACACTTACTTGCCTTAAAAACCTAAAAATACTTGATGCATTTTATGCATAATAGTTTCATATGAAATACATATGTATACATTTCATATGTGGCAAAGCTGTATTATTACAACATGAAAAATATATGTTGTGCATATGTGACACATATGTATCATTTACATATGTGGCTCGTATGTAAATAACATGATTTATATATGAAAGAAACATGAAAATAATAAGAAAGTAACACATATGTGACACATATCAAAACATACATGAAAAAGGTTTGACATGTAATCAGTTAGTTATTTGTTATTTATTGATATACCTTAATTTCCAGAGCTAATGGATTAATAACTATCCAATTATTTATTTCGTTTATGAGTTTGTAATCATAATTATTATTTTCAGTTCTAACAACTTCAATTTAAGCGTGTAGCAGTCAAAAATCTCGTAGATGGATCTCGGGTCTAAATAGCGATCAGCCGCTCGTCCTGACGTACATCACGGTCATAGTCGAAGGGAGTGGTTGAAAGACAGGGTGGAGGCAGTGAGAGGCGGGCATTTGACATAAGCAATCACTAGTGTTTTCATTAGAACGTGTGACAAGCAAATCAAAATAAGTAAATAAAAATAACCACTTGCCCCGCCCCGTCCATCTGGCTCCTCAAACTACTCAGTTGTAAGGTTTCTTACACCCGGTGTGTCTCTGAGAGTATTTGATTACGTGTCTCTGAGAGTATTTGATCACGTGTCTCGTTCAAGCTGAGACATAACCATCTCCTTTCATGATTTCGTTATAAGCGAAACTAACGATTGTAAATTATTATGTTTATTTTATATATATGTTCAATGAAATAATCGTATAATTGAAAACAAGTTGTCGCTTTGAAAAGAAATCCGTGTTTAGAAATAATTAACACAAAAGTAACAACAAATAAAATAAACAGTACCTGCCAGTGCTGCCATTGTCAATCTCGCTAGTGCTATGACCAGTATCTGCACACAATGTCTGGACTGAATTCACTTAAATATTTGATAAAAGTAAGTGTAAAATGTAATCATTATCTTGCTTGTTTATCAGAGCATAATTTTACTATCAATAATATAGAACAACGATAAGGTTTCGCAACATTGCGTACACTTTTAGAATATTGCCCCACACCTTATCTTCAGCTCCTGGTTTATAATGTCTGACACATCCTTCTTGATAATGAGACGAATGACGAAAATGTCACGTCCTTCGTTTGTGACTCTCGTCGTTTGAATCATAGTTCTTATGGACTATTATTATTCACCTATATTTCTATTTCAATGAAAAACGAGTACGCGCTTGTATATAAGTATGGTGGCATATGACTGCCGTCGAAATAATTTAGTCGCGATACTTTTTCAGCTATTAAGACGACTTTTAAGCCTTTATATGTCGACTTATCAGAAAACCTACTCCGAAAAGTATCGTGACAAATGTCTTTGCTAACACGCCGTGAAGTCGCGATAATGCTCTGGAGTGACAGTCAAGTTAGTTATAAATAGGCATCTTCACATTCGGAATACTCTGCCTTTTATCACTGCGCATGTCCCGTTTCACTCAGTTGCAACTGACGACTGTGTAGCAGTCTACTAACGCGACATAGTTATATGCCGACTTACATAAGATATCGGATCTGAGTAGCTCATTAGAGTGTATATGCAAGTAAGATTCTTCATCATATGACTGCTGTTGATAAACAAAGTTCCAGAGTAAAGAACCAATAATTATACCCCCCGCAAAGTGTCGGGTGGTATAGTGGAATCAACTTGTCCGTCCGTCTGTCCGACTGTCCGTCAAAATTCGTTTCTCTAAAACTTCTTGTTAGAATTTAGCGAAACTTGCTAGGAAGTATCAATATTAAGTGGAGATGGGCATACTGTCAGGACTTTCCGGTTCAATACTTTTCAACTGAGTTATGGCCCTTTGTATTTTTAATGCATTTCATACTTGGTAGTCCAATAAAAAATTATTGTCCGCGCTATTTCTCTAAAACCCCATGTTATAATTTCGTGAAACTTGCTGCGAAGCATCATTCTAACACGACCTCCGCAGTCTTTCATATACACAAAAAAGAGAGACAGCTGTATGTTATTCTACGATAATATACAGCTGTTCCATTAATTCCCCGCGTATATTTCATCCGTTGAAGCGCCGCGTTACATGACGTCACTTGTTAAATATACGTCACGAAGACAAACTCAACAGTAATTTTAATGAAATGTTAATTACAACAAACTTGCCATGCTCCCAAACCGTGCACACACCCATTTTAAACCCATCAGTACATATAACATTAATAAGCATCTTGAACAAGCTGAGAACGTTTGACGTCATACAGCGCAAGATATATGACGTAAGCAATTACTTAATTGTTTGTCACGTGACTGTATTTAAACGCAGAGCTTTGCATACGGGGGCTGCCAATGGAACAGCCTGTAAACATAGCACACTGATTACCTTGACCTCCGAGATAACATATAGTGCCCCAACAAAAGCGTAAACAATGGGGTTATTGTTGTGTTAGAATCAAAATAATAAATACGTACCTGTATTTTATCGGTGATTAAAATACAGTTAGTCGTTCGGATGCGAGTAATTAAATCACTCGTGCTAACGCACTCATGATTTAATTACTACGCATCTGAACTCCTTACTGTATTTTATTCACCGATAAAACACAGGTACTCATTTATTATTTCTTAAATATCAAATGAATATGCGCATATTATCCTGACATTCCGGTTACATAATTTTCCACTGAGTTATGGCCCTTTGTATTTGTAATATATATATAATAATACAAATTTCTTGTCCGGGCTATTTCTCTAAAATTCCTTGTTAGAATTTATTGAAACTTGCTAGGAAGTATTAATATCAAGTGGAGATGTGCATACTGTCAGGACTTTCCGGTTCTATCATTTTCACTGAGTTGTCCCTTTGTATTTTTAATGCATTCCGTACTTGGTAGTCAAATAAAAAATTCTGTTCTGGCTATTTCTCTCAAACACCATTTTATAATTTCGTTAAACTAGCTACAAAGCATCAATATCAAGTGGAGATGCGAATATTGTGGTGACGTTTTGGGTCGATAATTTTCCACTGAGTTATGGCCCTTTGTATTTTAATGCACTTCATACTTGGTAGTCAAATAGAAAAGTATTGTCCTGGCTTTTTCTCTATAATATATGTCTACATATCTTAAAGGAACAAAGTCTTGTATGTTTACCTAATTCCCAACAAGTTGCCATCTGGGGTATTTGTCCGCCTCCGGCGACAGTTTTAGTTTTCTCAGCGTTTCTCCACGTTCGTGGTAAAGGTAAAGACAAGTAAACATGTGATGCTGGCATTCATTTTTCAGCAGGAACTTAACAGAAATGTGTTATGAAAGTTTGATTTATGTAAAACTACTTTCCTATGTTTGTGCTAGTATGTCAAGCATTCCGAAAAGAATAATAGGTAAATTAAAAGGTTCAATATCGAATTTCGAGTTTAAGTTGAACAATTATTGTATAATGTGTATAACCCATGTACATTTAGTTTTATTACCTCTGTTGTCAAAAATTGAGACGAGTGTCACGTAAGGAATGTATGCCATTAAGTTTCTCTTCTCAACAGTAGAAATATAACTATTTATTTCATAACTTGCAATTGATGTTATAATGTGTGACAATACGGAGCTCATCTTATATCAGCCTTGTATGTGACTATCGCAGGAGTAGTACAAAGACACGCGGAAAAGTGTATAAAATAAATACAAACAAAAGTTGTATATACATAATACAGGAACGTTTTATATAAATAATACAGAAACGTTTTATATAAATAATACAGAAACGTTTTAAATAAATAATACGGGAATGTTTTTATAAATAATACAGAAACGTTTTATATCAATAATACATAAACGTTTTATATAAATAGTACAGAAACGTTATATTTCAATAATACGGAAACGTTTTAAATAAATAAGACAGAAAAGATGTATATAAATAACAAGAAAATGTATATATTAAATAATACAGACAAATGTATATAAATAATACAGAAATGTATATAAATAATACAGAAAAGTGTATCTAAATAATACAGAAAGAAATATATATAAATAACCAGAAAATGTATATAAAAAATTCAGACAAATGTATATAAATAATACAGACATTATTGTTATAACATCTTTGGTTGAAATGGAGTCAGGATGGTGTCTGGGTCTCGCATCTTAAAATGTGTTCTTTTAATTTCTGCAATATTGAAAGGTCCCATCAAATGGAGTTTAGCCAAGATTGGTCATTATATATTAGAGAAGATATCGTTTAAGCAATATCAGGACACTTGGACGATGTACGAAACCGAGTAACAATAGTTCACTTGAACCTTCAGCTCAGGTAAGCTGATCGAACTTTGGCAATTAAGACATTTGCCAACTTTAATAAAATGAGTGACTTGCTAAAAAGCAAGTATGCCATTATTTACGGCGAACTAACAATCACTTCGTATTATGTTCAATATCATCTACATACGAGTTTATGTTATAAGTATTTTCAGAATACGAGTTTGAAATTTAGGTACGTGATTTAATGGGAAATGATTAACAATATGAACATTAACAAAAGGATACTGTGTTTCTATTCTCATTGTATATGTTACTACACAATTCAAAGGAAAAGGTTTCTTCTGTCCAATTGTGCAAATACATGTAATTTAAGAACTAACTATATAAAAAAATACTTTTCGAAACACCCAAGCTTCTTAAAATTTACACAACTAATAAATAGCACATTCGAATCTGAAATCAGAAAGTTATCCGTGTTCGTATATTAAGCTTTTGAACCACGAACACTTATAAATAAATACTAAAGTAACACAGGGAACTTTCTTGAACTTAATTTTACAAGCTCGATATGTATAAATACAAGGTTTATGTATAAATACCTACTTTATAGAAAGATCTCTCCCAAAGGGATATGTTAATTATTTACTTAAACTTGCTAAATCATACAGCATATGAATGTTATTGTTTACTTATTAAAACTTGCCGTGACTTATGCATAATATACGAATGTAAGGCTGAATGGATAAGAGAACTAAGTAAATAAATGAGTTATTGCATGTAATGGAAAGAGAGAACTACTTATATTCATGTAGTTTTTTACATACAATAACTTGCAATATAAATACATTATGCTCTTGCTCATCTCACCAGTGAAATTTATGTATAGATATGTATATTATTTAAACATGTTCATGGGCCATATTTGGCTTTAATAAAAAAATATATGTATATATATATATATATATACACTTTCATTGTCACTGTCTCAATATAGCTGTGTGTGGTTGAATGCTTAAATGTGGCCCACTCATATGAGCAATAATTGTATGTATGAATGCGTCTATATGTTAATTGTGCCTCCAGACGAGTGTGTTATGATGTAGAGATACAGTTCATCAAGTGTGTTGCAGCTACTTTTAATAAGGAGTGAATGCATACGTTTGATTTCTGTGTATCTCGTCATAGCTGGGATTCCTGCCGTAGTTCGTCCGAAGGTTGTCTGTCCTTGGTAGTTCAAAAATAGTTCTCCTTCTATATAATTCTGCCTTGTGAACGTAAATCTCTTATGAGATCCCAATTTCGAAAGTTGCCGTAGTGAGTTCAAATTCTCTCCCTTTATTATTCTACTGAATTCACATTATCCCCAAGATACGGCCTCTTTCATTGTCACTGTCCCCATAAAGCTGTGTGTGGTTGAATGCTTAAATGTGGCCCACTCATATGAGCTATAATTGTATGTATGTATGCGTTTATATGTTAATTGTGCCTCCAGACGAGTGTGTTATGATGTAGAGATACAGTTCATCAACGTGTGTTGCAGCTACCTTTAATAAGGAGTGAATGCATATGCTTGATTTCTGTGTATCTCGTCATAGCTAGGCGCCCTGTCGTAGTTCGTCCGAAGGTTGACTGTCCTTGGTAGTTCACAAATATTTCACCTTCTATATAATTCTGCCTTGTGAACGTAAATCGCTTATGAGATCCCAATTTCGAAAGTTGCCGTAGTGAGTTCAAATTCTCTCCATTTATTATATTACAGAATTCACAGTATCCCCAAGATCCGGCATCTTTCATTGTCACTGTCTCCATAAAGCTGTGTGTGGTTGAATGCTAAAATGTGGCCCACACATATGAGCTATAATTGTATGTATGTATGCGTCTATATGTTAATTGTGCCTCCAGACGAGTGTGTTATGATGTAGAGATACAGTTTATTAACGTGTGTTGCAGCTACTTTTAATAAGGAGTGAATGCATACGCTTGATTTCTGTGTATCTCGTCATAGCTAGGCGCCCTGTCGTAGTTCGTCCGAAGGTTGACTGTCCTTGGTAGTTCGCAAATATTTCACCTTCTATATAATTCTGCCTTGTGAACGTAAATCGCTTATGAGATCCCAATTTCGAAAGTTGCCGTAGTGAGTTCAAATTCTCTCCCTTTATTATATTTACTGAATTCAAAGTATCCCCAAGATCCGGGATCTTTCATTGTCACTGTCTCAATAAAGATGTGTGTGGTTGAATGCTTAAATATGGCCAAAGCATATGAGCTATAATTGTATGTATGTATGCGTCTATATGTTAATTGTGCCTCCAGACGAGTGTGTTATGATGTAGAGATACAGTTCACCAACGTGTGTTGCAGCTACCTATAATAAGGAGTGAATGCATACGCTTGATTTCTGTGTATCTCGTCATAGCTAGGCGTCCTGCCGTAGTTCGTCCGAAGGTTGTCTGTCCTTGGTAGTTCACAAATATTTCTCCCTCTATATAATTCTGCCTTGTGAACGTGAATCTCTTATGAGATCTCAATTTCGAAAGTTGCCGTAATGAGTTCAAATTCTCTCCCTTTATTATATTTACTGAATTCACAGTATCCCCAAGATCCGGCACCTTTCATTGTCACTGTCTCAATATAGCTGTTTGTGGTTGAATACTTAAATGTTGCCCACTCATATGAACTATAATTGTATGTATGTATGTATGTATGTATGTATGCGTATACAGTTCATCAACGTGTGATGCAGCTACCTTTAATAAGGAGTGAATGCATACGCTTGATTTCTGTGTATCTCGTCATAGCTAGGCGTCCTGCCGTAGTTCGTCCGAAGGTTGTCTGTCCTTGGTAGTTCACAAATATTTCTCCCTCTATATAATTATGCCTTGTGAACGTGAATCTCTTATGATATCCCAATTTCGAAAGTTGCCGTAGTGAGTTCAAATTCTCTCCCTTTATTATATTTACTGAATTCACAGTATCCCCAAGATCCGGCACCTTTCATTGTCACTGTTTCAATATAGCTGTGTGTGGTTGAATGCTTAAATGTGGCCCACGCATATGAGCTATAATTGTATGTATGTATGCGTCTATATGTTAATTGTGCCTCCAGATGAGTGTGTTATGATGTAGAGATACAGTTCATCAACGTGTGTTGCAGCTACCTTTAATAAGGAGTGAATGCATACGCTTGATTTCTGTGTATCTCGTCATAGCTAGGCGCCCTGTCGTAGTTCGTCCGAAGGTTGTCTGTCCTTGGTAGTTCACAAATATTTCTCCCTCTATATAATTATGCCTTGTGAACGTGAATCTCTTATGATATCCCAATTTCGAAAGTTGCCGTAGTGAGTTCAAATTCTCTCCCTTTATTATATTTACTGAATTCACAGTATCCCCAAGATCCGGCACCTTTCATTGTCACTGTCTCAATATAGCTGTTTGTGGTTGAATGCTTAAATTTTGCCCACTCATATGAACTATAATTGTATGTATGTATGTATGTATGTATGTATGTATGCGTATACAGTTCATCAACGTGTGTTGCAGCTACCTTTAGTTCGTCCGAAGGTTGTCTGTCCTTGGTAGTTCACAAATATTTCTCCCTCTATATAATTATGCCTTGTGAACGTGAATCTCTTATGATATCCCAATTTCGAAAGTTGCCGTAGTGAGTTCAAATTCTCTCCCTTTATTATATTTACTGAATTCACAGTATCCCCAAGATCCGGCACCTTTCATTGTCACTGTTTCAATATAGCTGTGTGTGGTTGAATGCTTAAATGTGGCCCACGCATATGAGCTATAATTGTATGTATGTATGCGTCTATATGTTAATTGTGCCTCCAGATGAGTGTGTTATGATGTAGAGATACAGTTCATCAACGTGTGTTGCAGCTACCTTTAATAAGGAGTGAATGCATACGCTTGATTTCTGTGTATCTCGTCATAGCTAGGCGCCCTGCCGTAGTTCGTCCGAAGGTTGTCTGTCCTTGGTAGTTCACAAATATTTCTCCCCCTATATAATTATGCCTTGTGAACGTGAATCTCTTATGATATCCCAATTTCGAAAGTTGCCGTAGTGAGTTCAAATTCTCTCCCTTTATTATATTTACTGAATTCACAGTATCCCCAAGATCCGGCACCTTTCATTGTCACTGTTTCAATATAGCAGTGTGTGGTTGAATGCTTAAATGTGGCCCACGCAAATGAGCTATAATTGTATGTATGTATGCGTCTATATGTTAATTGTGCCTCCAGATGAGTGTGTTATGATGTAGAGATACAGTTCATCAACGTGTGTTGCAGCTACCTTTAATAAGGAGTGAATGCATACGCTTGATTTCTGTGTATCTCGTCATAGCTAGGCGCCCTGCCGTAGTTCGTCCAAAGGTTATCTGTCCTTGGTAGTTATATATAGGAGAGAACCTTTTATATTTAGCACGTATGCCGTTGGTTGTTTTAGAACAACGCTTTTTTTAATAGTTTTTTACCTAAAGTTAGAAATGGATGCAAATTGTATGACAACAAAAACAAAAGTCTAAGGAAAATCTATTTAAACAATACATAAATACACCGAGTCTGGATGAAATTTCAGATATCAAATTGATGGCGTCAGGCAGATAAGCGACACGAGCAACGTCATCCCATAAACTCCAGCTGACCATTGACCAGAGTTAAGACGTATTTGTCTTTAAAGATATAAATAAACGGTATAATTAACTGCTTAATATTAAAAAAAGTCATACTGCAAAGAAAATAATTCTCGGGGTTTCATTGGTCAGTGTGCCGTAGACATGTCTACATCTCGCAACGTGAACATTTGACTTTTCCCCCCACGGGTACTTCATACCGTCAATACACAAAAACAAAATGACGGAGATTACTCTGCCGATTCGGTGTGGAAACAGTCGACTGTTTCTTTCTTACCGTCTTTCTGCGCTTTCCATTGCGAGTAAAAGTCTGACATAATAGTAAGTAATGTTGTTTGCCATTGTAAACATAATAAACCACCAACATTGTGATAAATTTAGATATTTTTCTTAAAATGTCCTCCATATTTGACGAAGTTTAGAGCGTTGACGTCATGAACGTAAACATTTAACAAAGGCACTTGTTAATAATGAAATAGAGGCCCATTAGGGGATAATTAGCCGGATAAAAAAGAAATTGTCTTTGAAGTTGTTTATGTTTTAATAAAAGTAGCAACAACTTTGAAGTATGACAAATTCGTTATTTGGATTCTTGACAGGGGACAAGGGCTGACATTCCCTGCATGGCATGTACATAGTCGATATGAGCTAAAACTGTATTCATAAGCATTTCCAACACACATTTTTTTAATTTGAAGATGAAGAGTTTCGTTCGAATAACCAAATGTACTTATACGAAAATAGAAGAGAACCAAAAGTGTTCTGAAAAAGTCCATGTTTCCAGACTAAGGCAAAATCGTTCCAGATAAGAAATGCAGAAATGTCCATACAATAGCGACCGGTCTGCACATGTACGTCAACTTATACTACACCAATTTCATCAGGGTACTAATTTCAACGCTCGATAAAGGCATCACTGGATAAATTCACATCTAGGTTACATAGCAATATACTAGCATTTGCATAACGCAAATATCTAATGTTAGTGTGAAGAAATGTGTATTTTAATTTAACAAATACATGTATTGGTATTATACCGTAAAAACAACATATTGATTGTTCTATTGATTACTTACGACAACAGTACAATTGCAATAACTCAACTTGCCTTAATCCATGAACGGAAAAATCTTCCCCAAATCCCACTCACGGGACCCGCGCCAACAAGAGAGCCGCCGATTACACACGTACGTGCAGAGTTATCTCCTCTTTTCCGTTCGCGGCGCCACCTATAATGGTCGCGGGTAAGTCAAACGGTGCTCAAAATATTTGTTCTTTTTCCACGTTACGATGTTTTTTATTGTTTTATTACTTTAATTTTACTTTCCATATGTTATTTGCTTACGGGTTTATAAGCGTAGTTTGTATTTTTACAACGGCTTTTGTTCTTTCGCCGTTAATTCGGACCGCAATTCGTACACCACCCACGTGGTCTTCTTTCGCTTCGTTGGTAAATTCCGACTTTGATTTGTGGTTTTTAACTTTTATTAACCATTATGGTAAGGCCTACCCTTGGAAGATTTAGGGTCCTTCCTACTCGTGTCACCAGTTAAATTCTTTATTAGGGAAATACTGTTTACATTTGATAAGAGTACAGTTGTGATCCTAGAACAGATGAATACATATATAAACAATAATGATTATGAGTATTTATTTATTGCAGTATAGTTTAACTTATATTAATTTGTGTCTATGCATCATCAAACTAGTATGTTTTAATTACAAATACACACTTTAAAAATCACTCTGGGGTTGCTATAATTAGAGACTAGTGTTAGTGTAACAAGCATTTAGCTTACTTAGACGGCTTTAGCTTACTTAGACGACTTAAGTTTTCTTCCTGAGGTATGGGTGGAATGCTTAGGTCTGAAGGTATTTGTCCTGGTTATTGTGAGGGCCACCTAACGAAGCATGTTGTTTCTTCTGAAAAGCTCTGCTCCTATAATCCAGACTAGTAGTCTTGAAGAAGGCTAAGACTTCTTTCTACGGTATGAGAAGAGGGCTTAGGTTTCTGCGTCGGTTCTCGCATTCAGGGGGAAAGTTTCAGTCATGGCCCACATTCATCAGTTATTATTTTTTGACATGTTTGTCTAATCACAGTTAGTGTTTTTTAAGCACTTTCTGTTGTTATTTTTTCTCTTTTCAGTATTGTGTTAGACATGCCACCGCACGCAGATGAGTCCTTCCTAACGAAGGCCGAGCCACCTTCTGAAGGAGTGGATTCTCTGTCGGAGCGTGAAGTAAGCCACCGTAAGAAGCATGTGGTTTCTAATCTTACGGGCTTTGCTCCCAAACCAGTGATGAGAAGGAAATTAAAGATAAGTCTGCCAAACGTGAAGTATCGGAAAGATACGTCATGGTATTGGCGTAAGCCACCGTAAGAAGCATGTGGTTTCATCTTACGGGCTCGGCTCCCATACCAGACATAAGAAGTTGCGTACCCCCTTCACTACTGCACACAGTACAGCGTTTCAGCTAGTGAGGGCCCTGGGATCGCAGTTACCTGGTAACCGTCTGGTGAGGCAGACCATCAATAATCAGAGAAGGTAAATTCTCAAAGTATTTTCTCTAATTCTTATTAACATGCTTGGAGGTAGTCCACTCTCAAATAGATCTGATTCATTTGTCGGACAGGACCTCCTTTTTTTCCAAGTTTAAGATGTTTTAATACTCTTTTATATGCAAACACTTCTTAAGCATTATCAGTGTTTACTTAATGTTGTTAAGAGTATTTAAAGTATAATCTTCTGGTGGTCTTGCTAAATACCCACTACAGGAGTCCGATACTTGTCTTAAACGAAGATTCTTAGTGAATTATTATGTTCTTCTTCTGTCCTTTTGGACTTGACTATAGAACTAGGTTTTGCATGTAACCTCGTTAGAAGTAGTACCTACTGTCGAGGTCCATCACTAGTAATTGACCTTTAAAGGATGATTTTAGTGACTAAGGCTTCTCCGCCAGGGTCTATGATTATGATTTATAGTTTCAACGTTAATTGTAAATATGTAACCATGTTCGTTAAGAAGTAAATCAATTTATTCCTTTTAAATTGTTTTCCTTTTTCAGGGCACGAAATTTGACTTGTTCTCTCGTTATGACGATTACTCATTGTTGCGGAATGAGTAGAATTCAGATAATTATTAATTCGTGCCCTGTTTATGTTTGATTAGATGATGACTGTGTGTCTATCGTTTATGCTCTTCAGTCTTATGCTTCTTTGTAGCATTTATTTTATTTAGAGCCAGTAAATGGGTTGATTACTCCGCCCGTTTGTTTGGTACATGTAGGTTGCGGTTGTTGGTGGTTGAAATTGAAATGGTGGGACGCCCGTGGCTGAGTGGTTAGTGTCTGACTTAAAAATCACTGGCCACTCAACACTGTTTTTTGATGGTGGCCTGGTTAGCTCAGTTGGTAGAGCACTCGCCATGTAAGTAAGGGCTCCCGGGTTCCGGTCCCATACCAGCCACCAAAGACAACTGGCGTCTGGTTTATTAAAGTTAAGCTTGTTTTATATACTGCTTTATTTTGTACTTTCCGATGACATAGTGGATTTCATAGTTTAAATAAGACCTTGTATTTTCATTATGTTTCACTTGTGAAATACCTACGATGACGTAATGCCGCTGTTGACGTTATTGTTGTCATTGTTTTCGCGCATTTTGTTTTGTCGGCATAAATATCAGGGTTGTGAGTATATAATAAATAGGGTATTTGTTGGTTTGGGGTGAATATAGGATTTGATTCTAGAAGTGAGAAAACTTATATTTTCAGAGTGCCTTAGCACGAGTGAAAATATGCGAGATTCCTCACTGATACACCTGGTGTATTTTAGGTTTACCTGAGGGTTGAGTGAGGTCACCTTCGGTACCACTTAGATCTCCTATCAGTCTCAGTGGTTCCGGTGGCTGAGTCTTTGGCTTAGAGCTACTGTGCTCAGTCCTACTTTTGCTCCGTCTCCCTGACTAAGCCATGTCTGATGGAGTTCTTCATCATTCATCTCGTCCTGGGATTGCTGTCCTTGTGTGTCCTATTTGATGTGGGAACAGGACTTAACCTTCATTTCCTTACAGATAAGATCATTGTCCAGATTCTAGATTCCTTACCCCACCCACTTCCATACAGTCCCACAGTAAGTGGGTTGTAGTGCCAGGGTTCGTTCTCCTTTAGCCCTAAGGGGTACTGATGATAGTTGGGATAGTTGTAGTTCATACTCCTTCCTTTCTAGTCTTGCTAGAACCAGGATACAGTCTCCTTGTGGCCTACATTTTGGAGTAGGTCAATCAGTATGAGTAGTTGCTTTTTATAATTAAGTTTTTGTTCTTTATTATATGGCAGTACAGTACTGTTGCTAATGACATGGTAGGCTGTACTGTGATGCAGCCTTTATGCCCGGCTTCATTCTTCTAGCCCATAGATGAGTTATGCCATAAGAGCCCGACTTTTCTTGTGGAAGTCAGCCTCAGGCGGTTGGAGAGTCATCTTGCATCTCTTTTATATTGGTTCTTCACGCCACATTCGTATGGAAACACAGTTTCCTTTCGGCTAGATCTTTAGAAGGCTACTGTATCGGAAGCACATTTACTTGGTTTCTGTCGACAAGTATAGCTCTACCTTCATTTAAGTAATACCAGCTCCACTGGTTGGTTTTGACTGCTCCAGTTGAGCCTTGGTTCAAGTCAGCATCTCTTCATAGGTTTGCTTAGCTTCCTAGTGAGAGGGTTCTTCTGCTTCCCTTGTTATCAGACTGCTCCGACCTGCACTTCGGGCCCCGTTTTACTCCTTTATTTTAGGTACCGTTCAGTTTTCTGTTAATCCAGAAGTCTCACTTTCCGTACAGGAAGCTATCCAAGGCCACCTCTTCACGCAGGCTATGGTCAAGTCTCGTTGGCCTTCTTTCTTGAACAAAGGGGGCTGGTGCGTACTCTTCCGCGGTCTAGGGGTTAGTAGAGCTGCCCTTAATGCTCGTTTAAGGATCTCTCAGATTGGCTGTAGTAACCCTTAAGTTTGATTCCTAATAGGGTGTTTTTTTTCATTAGCACTGGAGTTTTTCAGTTTGACCTTGTCTCAAGTGCGTTTTTTTCCTCAGGAGACTGTACTTGTGGGCCTGTCAGCTACCCGACTAAACTTTTAGCTTGGTCTTCCAGGTCCCTTGTCCTGGTCATTGGACTTGCTTGCTCTACAGGTTTGCTTAGACAGTCCCTCTACCTTCTTTTTCTCATTAGTTATTTTGGGAGTTTCTAATTCGTGTGTGTTTGTGTCGTTCTAAGGTTTAGGGTCCCTCCTCCAGCAAACTCGCAAAGCCGTGAGGCATGGCTCTTACTTTTATAGCCCTTTTTTGAGACAGTTTCGCAGCTGTTTATCAGCATTTCTGTCTATATTGGTGTCTTCACCACTGCGGGTTACCAGGATTTACAGTCTACCTCTGCCACTATCCTGTATTCCAAATCAGTACGCAACCTCACGTTTGTCTATTCAAACTACATCTTCAAACTTGGTGTAGTTTTTCTTTGTTTCTTTGTGTGTTTGTGGTTGTCTGTCGTCCTTGAATGCTAATTTTCAGATTGTTTTGAATTATAACTATTATTATATCAAGCAAATTATTAATACATTGTTTTGCAAGGTTCTTAATGAACTGAATAAACTGTTGTGTAACGGCTCGTCATATTTATGGTTTAGTTTATTATGAGCCGCTCCAGCGGGAGGAAACGGAAACACAGCAACCAGGTAACCAACCCCTACTTCATTTCCAGATAGATTACTATGGTTCTTTAAAGTGTTTACGGGATGGAATCATCCCGGTTGAAGTCCACAACCGACGGACGAGACTGATGGAACAGTCTTGTCTAAAGTAGCCCAGTGGTGTCAGTGAGCCATGAATGCGTGATCTCTAGATGCAGAGTGGAACGTGCTATCCACTCGGCCACCGTGGCCCCCAAACTTGAACATCAGATTGAACATTACGTGGTCCGAGTATTAACTTTCATACCCCATCCAACCCCTTTTCAAGAAGTGAAAACAGGGTTGGCTTGGGCATGAAATAAAACCTTAATTTCAGCTTAAACAATTTGCGTTTTGTAAAATTAAAGCATTTAATAGGTAATTCTGAACAGGTTATCGCATTTTTTCAGTAAGACGTGTTTTATTGTCGATATATCCGTTTTAAAATCCTGGTAATATAAGCTTTTCTATCGCTTAATGGAATTAAGACGGGATCACGTAATGTTCATTGTAACCTAAACGGAGGATTAATGTTCAGAGAGGTGAATGATTTTCAAATTTGTTAAATTGGGTTGCCATACAATGTCTAAACATTGAAACATCCTCTTCTCAAGATCCTCTGTACAGATTTCGACAGTCAAGACAGTCAAGACTAGACTCGCAAGTTTGTTCAAATGAGTCCCAGGGGTCAAAAATGGCCGTGCCCCGGTCCAAAGTTTGTATATGGAGATTTTGCATGTTTTTCAAATACTTATATAGGTAAAAATTTAAAACATCTTCTTCTCTGGAACCACAATGCACAGATAGCACAGGTATTACATGTACTACGCGTTTATGGTCTTCTACCCAGTTTATTAAAATCTGGTGTTGCGCCTTATATTACCTCTCTCATGAACAGACTCAATAACACCGAGTCTGTTAATTTTCCTTCTTGTTTGTGTTTGTAAATCCAAGGGATCACCTTTTCAATGTTTACATGCCTGATAAGGCCTCTATCTTTTCAGCTGAACTTAAGACAATTGAACTTGCCTTAAATTATATTCAGGAATCTGATGATGACCATTTTGTAATCTTTCTGATTCCCTTTTATCTCTTCAAGCACTGGGTAATATGAAACATGATAACCCAGTTGTGCTTCAGCTTTTAGAAAAGTACAATTCTCTTATGGTTTATAATGTTATTATTTTCTGCTGGCTTCCAAGCTTTGTAGGAATACGTGGTAATGATAGAGCTGATAGTGCGGCTAAAGCAGCATTAGGTTTACATATATCTAATGCTAAATTATCTTATACTGATTTTAAAAGTTGTATTAACACATGTATTCGTAACTCTTGGCAAGCCGCTTGGGATTTATCAGTTAACAACTCCATTCAATTAAACCGTTACTTGGAGAATGACGTTCTTCTAGTAGACCCATTTGTTTAGAAAAAGTTGTCCTAGCCCGGTGCAGGATAGGGCATACACGTTATACTCATTAATATGTATTACAAGGTGAGCAATTACCAGAATGTATACCTTGCTTTGCACCGTTAACTGTCAAACACATATTGTTGGAATGTGTAGACTTTGATCATATGCGTCAAAGGTACTACAATCTTAATACTATGACAGAGTTAAAAGATACTATAGATTTTAGTCTTGTTTTAGATTTCCTAAAATAAATCAGGCTAAATAAATCATTATAATGTGTTCTTATACATATTTACTTGTTTATAAACCCGTTGACGGGCATTTGTTGATTTACATATATAGTTTATATTACTACCATATCATCCCATTTTGTTATAGTTTATATTTTACATTACTTTTTAATTACTACTTCATTTCTTCATTTTTCGTCGGTTTTGCGCACAATATGACCTATTTATGTGTCGACGTGCCGTATAACACCTAGTCTCGATCATCCAGACCTCTCGCGAGACTTCTGTCAAAGAAGTCCATACCATGGTCTGGAGTAAAGCTTCTTTAAAAATGTTGACATCAAAACGAGGTATGGACATAAAAAAATCACCGGCCTCTGATTGGTCAACTTCAGTTTTTTATGGAAATCTATGGGAATCACCCCCTACGTCACGACGGCTTCAAGAATTACGTGACGTTACGCGCAATGTTGTGCAATAAAATTACTCCAAACATAGTCAGCGGATCACGATTAATGCTAAAAAGTAAATTTTAAACATCATTTTGTAAGATTATATTATGTTTTTAGAGAAACTACAATAAAACGAAGTTTATTATATTTTTAATAAGGACGTACACACATCCCATTAGAACTAATGTTGCGCGTAATTCAACGTGCACTTTGATGTTGCAATCAAAATGACGTCACGTCGCAGTCAGTTTTGACGGTTGGCGCCGTCTATCGGTCAAATTGTTTTAAGTACAGTGAGTCCAGACGCTCGCTAGCCTTCGCAGTCAGCTTGAGTGTGTCTGGATAATAGAGACTATAAAATACCATTCATTCATTCATTTATTCAGTTTTTACATCGGAAAATAACAACAGTCAGAGGTTTAACAGCATATTTACTAAGTTTTTTCAACCGGTGACCCGGGGGTGAAATTTGGTCCCGTCCCAGGGGTCACATGTTTCTGGATGTGGATTTTATTGTAAGAGAATTCCTTCTGGTAGGGTTTAGTTTTTCTAACACTGTCTTGTCTATGTGTGCGCTGAAGACAGGATAATCGCGAGGATAATGTTCACATAAAATAGATTCAAGATAACCTATATTGTCTACTGACTGGTTCAAGTCGGTATCCGTGTCTTCTCCGCCCTTTCTGTTGTATTTTGTATTTTTCATTGTGTAGATAATTAAATATTGCTCATTGTTTGTAGTACAGTGCGGACCTACGGTGTCATTGCGTTTAATTTTTTTGGTTTCCATAGCACCCTATATCTCATTTTTAAATAGACTACAATAGGGAAAAATTTAAAATACATTTTCACTGAAACCACAAGGCATAGAGCTCTCATATAGTACTTGTAACAGCTTATGGTCGTCTATTACGTTTGTTCAAAAGGTGATCCTGGGGTCAAATCTGTCACCGCCCCGAGGGTCACATGTTATATAGATGGATATGGGAACAAGTTTGAAACACAATTGTCTTCTCTGAGACTACAAGAGTCAGAGTTTTAATATTATGCATTTAGACCTTAAAACATGTTCTTCTCTGAAACCACACTTATACACTTACTGAGCATGAACAGACGGATACATGTACTACCATAAAACCAGCATCGGCCCTGGGGTCTATTCCCATGACTGGGGACTTAACTATTGAGTCATAACTTGAATACCTTTGAGATACCACTCTATAACCATGTATACATTTACTGGGCATGAACAGCAGAATACAACCATCCAACCAACTTTGACTCCCTGGTCCATCTTCACCCTATAGCCATATATACACTAACTTGACCTGAAGGCTTTAAGGCTGTAGTGGGAATTTGCGATGACACGCCGTCTACTGCATGATCTAATTCTGTTGTGAAATTATAAGCTTGTTATTGATATTGTTTTCATCTTTGCAAAGACCATCAGTGAACGATTCAGGGCCATTGTGTCCCCCTTGTTCATTGTAAGATTGTAATGTGTCACACCTTTCAAAGGAAGATTAATTTTATCAATTCAGTAACCCGCGTTATATTTGTTTTGTATTATACGTAGTGTTGATTTGCATGCTTTTAAATATTCGTTTGGGTATGTACAAATGTCGTTGAGCCGTACGTTTTGCTTTAAAAAATACTGATGCTTTGTCTCGTCATTCATCTTTGTTCACCCATATTAACTGTTCTTGCATGTATATACAACTGCCTGGATTTGATATGAAGGGAGACAATCTCAACAGCAAATGTAGTGTAAACTTAACTATGGTTATCGGATCGAAAACTATTGACTTGAATTTCGAATAGTAATGTTGCAAACTCTTTAATCCTAAAATAAAATTTAAAAAATCTGTTTCTCAAATACCAATGTACATTACTAGTTTATAATTGTGAACTTGTTTTTTAATTTGTCCCATATATCATAATTACTTATATCTAGTTATATATGCACGCACAAGCACACACACAACACAATATTAAATTAATAAATAAATGAAACAAATCTTCATTTACGTCAGAAAAGAATATTGTTTCAAAGATGATTCAACGTCTGCAAAAGGCGTTTCAACTGGAATAGTTTAGACTTGAACGACAAATTACTTGCTGCGAATTTAGACGGCGGTTCACTGGTATCAATCAGAAACTCAAATATACAGCATTGTAATGTAGAAATTTGGTATCCTACTTAGGATAGAGGAAGAAGGTAGGCTGACCTCTGTAAGTAGTCGTGACCTGTCGACACCGCAACTCAGTCTATAAGTACTATCATGATAACGTGATTGGCGTTACACGTTTTTGATCCTTAATGAAATGTATACTAATGAGGCGTCAAAGATGTACGCCAGTGACTAAAAGGTATTAAGTGTCATTGCACCTTTGTTTAAACCGCAAATACTTCTATCTTGATACTTCAATCCCTTCTGTTCCTTGGGATCACGTTCGTGGTTCAACAGATACCTTAAGAATTGCCGCTGGGTCACCTGTGTTGCCTCAACATATGTATTTATATAAAAAAAAGTATTATGATAAATTTGAGGAGTCTACCTCATTTAAATACAAAACGACTTAACGTTGCGATATTCAATAATATCATTTCCAACAGGGGCCTGCGCCAAATGTGAAATGTCACAAAAATCCAAACCTGCCATATAAATGCTTCAGAATACATTTTCAGAATCATTAATGAATTAATAAACAATATTTATTACAATATTGTTTACCAAATCACGGTATTTTTCAAACATAAAATTGTAAGATTAAAAACAGGTACTTCTTAAATGAAGCTATGCGTGTAAACACATTTGGCGGCCTCAATGAAAGGGAAACATGCTGAATTTTGACTTTTAGCATATTGGAGTTGGATTTATATTGAAAATGAGACACAACCTTTTGAATTTGTATGAGTTGTTAGTTATTTGACTTTTATCTTCGGAAAAGCTTGCATAGTTGTATATGGGATAGAAAATCTTTAACGCCATTTTAAGATTAGTCTAGTACCTCTACGTCTAGTTGAAGATTGGTTTGTATTTTATTCGGTCACTAAAGACAACTGGCATTAATTATATGTATAAAAGAAACCCTAATAAAGCTGATGTGTATATGTTTGTTATTTTTCTTCATGCGTAAGGCTGGAATGGACAACTAACGTTATGTAATGATTAAACTGATATAATGGAGAAACGGCAGAAGTCGTTCAATAATAAAAGTCAACTCAAATTCATTTCCATTGTGTTTATTGCTTGGACGGTTTACAGAAAACAATACTAGAAATGATTATACAAATGAATGATTAGAACAACGTATGATTAATATAATGAAATCATGCAATTAAATTCAAACGAATAGTAAAAGTAGAAATAAATGTCGAACAGAAAATGACAAATAGTAAGTGTAGTAAGTGGGTTGAGAATAATTATTACTGACATTCATTAATCATGTTAATATTGGTAAACTATTGTTGATTAAATTGATTAAATGATGAAGGACATTAAAGGGACACACAGCAATCTTGAAATAGTTATCGAGCATTTAAATGAGCACTTTTACTTATTTTTGACTTTAAAATATGCTTGTAAAATTATACATGTACTCAAATAATAATTCTGTTTTGCTCGTTGTTGCAAAACTATCTACTATATTATTGGTGCAATGTAATCAATAGTTAATAATACGCAAATCAATTTCCTAGAAACTATTAAAATTATTAATCGTGATGTGTTATATACTTAAACAAACTAACGGCGGACAGTGGGCTTTTTTTAAATTCAGAATTGTCATGTGTCCCTTTAACAGTATATTTAATTCACCAATCTAGAATTACAATAAAAGTTAAATTATAACCCCAATTATCAGCTGAACAATAAACAAAACTATGACAATTTAACTGCTGCATTAAACACTGAAGCAGACAAACATGGACTGAAATGATTCTGATTAAAATGTGCGTTTGACGATTTGCAAATGCTTTCTATACAGAGAATAATTATGAACCTAAGCCCCATGTCAAACATAACAAACAACGAAAGTGTCACATCCGAACTAAGTGTTTCCTATTTAAAAAAGAATGGACAGTTTGCATTAAGCACATTTCTCAGGCATATGCTTCTTATATTAATCATCGAAGTGACGTCACAAACATATTTTAAAACATTTAGGCGTTTTTATGTTTTTTAAATTTAAGTTAATTGAAATGTTGATGAGACTGTTGTGGAATGGAAATATTCTGGATTGTCACCATTAATAATTTTATGTTTTACTCCTTTGCAATTAATTCATATCACGCTACCCGCCATTTTGTATTTCAGCGTATGAGGCACCAACCCACGGGGAATCCTCAAAGGAAAGTGAGGTCAAAATGCGGTCATGTATATGGCTTGTTGGATAACAAAAAAAAACAGAGTTTATTATATAGTATGTGCAAAAGAAATTTTAGGAATAAAAGCTGACACGTGTCTGATCTGTGTCATTTACCTTTCCGCTTGTTTTTTGTGTTGTGTTGTGCATAATCAAAATATAAATACTACCAGCCATTTGAGCAGGAATATACTGCACTGATATTGTAATTGAAGAACCATGTTTATGTTAATTTACAGCAGCAAATCAGTATAGTTTCACGCATGTAGGAGATATAAGCAAATCAGACTACATCAAAATCGTAGTTTTTGAATATCTAGTATCGGAATAACATATGACATTGCTTAGTCTGCCTCTATGAGGGAACCACTGAACGTTGAATCTTTTGTCATTGTGATACTATTCGTACATGTTCCCAAATAAACAGCATCCCCCTTTTCAAGTTTGAGAACAGCAGAGTTACTGGTTTGTTGAAAAGAGTGAGCATCGCCAATTTCAACATTAACGGCGATCATGATTATGGACATATCGTTTTTCTTTAGATGGCAAAACGCTTGACCGACGTCCACCTGCTTTTCGATGCTGACAAAGAAGCTGTAGATACCGGGAATTCGACAGACGAACCGACCAGTTGTGATGTTGTAGTCATCGCCGATGTTTGTTATTACCATGGTGAATTTAATGGTTCCATTTTCCGGACCATCCTGGGGCCTACCGCTTACTAGAAATGCCGACTCTGAGCCTAAAAAATAATTAGCTGTTTTAAATAATAGTTTCAAACGAGACAAAGTGATAACACTAATGTGATTGGTAGGTTTTTATGGTGATGGCATCAGCTTTAGTTGCCGATGGATGCAGGTTTTTTTCCGAAGTGGTAAAGACAACACTAACAATTAACAGTAGCGTGTCTATAATAGGGGACCCAGATCTCCTCCACTGAGATTTGAATAATGTTTTAATTGTTTTCGCCTTTTAGTTGGAGCTGCCCCGACCTCCTATGGTTTGAGAAATGTTCGCTCAGTGCTGTTCGGACCCTTTTAGCTCTATTCTAGATTCTTGCAAATTTAAATTTACTCGAGGACTTTAAAACGCCTCATGTATATATACTGAACCAAAGTTCTAACGCACCAACTTTTTTTTTCGAGTATTATGTTATACACCTGTATGCGCATACTTTGATTTTGACTGACACAGCAATTTGATTTTTTTAAATTTACACTCGTTATTGACAAGATATTTGTTTTGTTCAAAATGAAATTTGTTTTGATTTATTGATTGTTATTATTGAGATATTAAAGTTATTGTCTACCGGTGCGTTACCTGATTGGTTCTGTATAGTTACAATAATTCTTACATGCAACTTTTAAACGATTACATGCAACTTACATGTAACTTATACGTTTCTTTTCTCGATTTACATCTCTCTTTTTTAAAAAGGAGAAATAATGAGCAAAATATATGACAAGGAAGAATATTTTACTTGTAATATAGTTATTTATATCAACGTAACATAGATGTGGATTTTCCCGAATCAATTTCTTATCGGTTCTATGTTTGTAAAAACTAAAAATAAATCCATCAGGACTAACGTTACCATAAACGTCGTAAAACCTTTGCAAACTGTTGTTATCGTAATCTTGATTTACTTTCAAAATATGAAAGTAATTTAAGAACTCTTCTGCGACAAGGAATATCACAACCTGACTTCTATGGTGGCATGATTTACAAACTTCGTAAGATTCTTAGTCATGATCACGTTCATACAATCTTTATTAAACGTGTTAAAATGTTTATCAACACAGGTTATGACCCTATCATTTTGCACCTCACTGCATGTTAATTGGTTGTTCGCCACTATGCTTTTCTATTTGATTCCGCGATGTTCGGTCAGATATTGGACCCTATGATGACATCTACCTAAATCCTCTTAGGACGGTAGAGTTTGGTGTTTGTCGTAAATTGTGTTTTGTTGTACCCATAATTGCATTGTTCTATTGTTGCTCTAGCTTCTGACAAGTCATTGAGTACTTGAATTGTTGTATTCTAGACGTTTGTTTTACGCTCATATTTACATGATTATCTGCGTGTATACTAATATTGGCTATTAATACAGCCTTTTTCTCAGAGGTTATAGCCTGGCGGGGATATTTCTATTAATTTTGACATTGTTAATTATCCCCACTTGGATGGGGATGTTCCCCGAGCAACTTCTTATGGGGTGTATCTGTCTCAACTTATTCGTTTTTCTAGAGCTTGTACTCGAGTTGAGGACTTTAATATTCGTAATCTTTGTATAACTAAAAAGTTACTCAATCAGGGTTACCGTTACCATAAACGTCGTAAAACCTTTGCAAAATTTTATTATCGTAACCCTGATCTTCTTTCCAAATATAAATGTAATTTAAGGACTCTTCTGCGACAAGGACTATCACAACCTGACTTCTATGGTGATGTGATTTATAAACTTCGTAAGATTCTTGGTCATGATCACTTTCATACTATCTTTGTTAAACTTGTTAAAAAGTTTATCAAAAGAGGTTATGACCCTATCATTTTGCAACGTACTGCATGCTTGGTGGTGGACCCTTTTACAGTTCGCCACTATGCTTTCCTCTTTAATTGTACGATGACCGGACAGGCTATGGACCCTATGATGACGCCTACCTAAAGCCCATTGGGACGGTGGCGTTTGATGTTTGTCCATGTTCTTTCTTGTCGTGCCCTTAATGGTGTATTCTCTTACTGCTCTGGCTTCTGCCAAGTCATTGAGTACCTTCATTGTGGCTTTCTAGGCTATTGTTTTTTTGTATTATATTTACACGAGCATATTTGTGTTTTACTTATATTGCCTATTGATGCTGCCTTGTTGGTTAGAGTTTAGATCATGGCGGGGATTTCTTTATTTACACTGTCCTGTTTTAATGGGATGACAGTAGGGTAAGTGTGAGGTTTGGTGCACCCTAGAACCGGTTTAAACCCCCAGTGGCCTACTTTGCCACTGACCGTTCCAAGGCGGTAGCCCTATTGTCAACCCTTTTGTGTTTGTGATGTCGTTTGCTTTTTTTATAACTTGTCTTTTCGTTTGTCTGTTTGCGTGTTTGTTTTTGTGTTTTGTGGTTGACTGTCGTCCTTGAATGCTGCTTTCCCTGTCCGATATGTGTACACCCTTTTTTGTTGTATTGGGATGACAATAGTGTAAGAGTGAGGTTTAATGTTCACTAGAACCTGTTTTAAAACCTCAGGAGCCTTTTTGCCACTAGGCGTTCCAAGGCGGTAGCCTTATAGTCAACCCGTGTTTGTTTGTGATGTCACATGCCTTTACTTCTTATTATCATTGTACTTTGCCACTGACCGTTCCAAGGCGGTAGCCCTATTGTCAACCCTTTTGTGTTTGTGATGTCAATTGCATTTTTTATTACTTTTGCATTTTCGTTTGTCTGTTTGCGTGTTTGTTTTTGTGTTTTGTGGTTGACTGTCGTCCTTGAATGCTGCTTTCCCTGTCCGATATTTTTATCCTTATTTGGTTGATTGTGTTCTCTGAAATCTAAATTTCCTATTCGTCTTGTATACCTACTTCTACACTAATGTCGCGATACCATTGACCTTGTATATCGGCTATTTAAAACCGATGTTCACTAAAACAATCAATTGTTTACTTGATAAAGTAAAAATAAAATTATTTAAATTCACAAATGATTTTTAAATAAATATAGATATAAATTGAACAGGAAAAGCAGCATTCAAGGAGACAGTCAACCACAAACACACACAGAAACAAAGAATTGAACATTTAAAGATGAATAAATGGCCAAATAAGACATTACAAACATAAAATGGTTGACAATAGGGCTACCGCCAGGGAACGGTCAGTGGCAAACAAGCACTATTATGGGCAGCTGGGGGGTTTAAACCAGGTTCTAGGGTGCACCAAACCTCACACTTACCCTACTGTCAACCCAATACAACGGGGCAGTGTAAATGAAGAAATCCCAGACATTAACTATTCTCTAACCAACAAGGCAGCATTAGTGGACAATATAAGTAAACCATAAACTTTAAGATGCTCGTGTATATATAAATAAAAAAAATAGTCCAGAAAGCCACAAAGAAGGTACTCATTGACTTGGCAGAAGTCAGAGCAACAAGAGAATAAACCATTAAGGGCACGACAAGACAAGACTGCAGACAAACATCAAAGGTCACCTACCTTTTGGGCTTTAGGTAGACGTCATCATTTGGTCTACGGCCTGTCCGGTCATCGCACAATCAAAGACGAAAGCATAGTGGCAAACTGTAAATGGGTCCACCACCAAGCATGCAGTACGTTGCAAAATGATAGGGGCATAACCTCTTTTGATAAACCTTTTAACAAGTTTAACAAAGACAGTATTAAAGTGGTCATCACCAAAGATCTTACGAAGTTTGTAAATCACGTCACCATAGAAGTGAGGTTGCTTGTGATAATCCTTGCCGAAGAAGAGTGCTTAAATTACTTTTATATTTGGAAAGAAGATCAGGGTTACGATAATAAAAATTTACAAAGGTTTTACGAAGTTTATGGTAACGGTAACCCTGATGGAGTAGCGTTATAGTTATACAACGATTACAATAGTAAAGTCCTCAACTCTAGAGCTCTAGAAAAACGAATTAGTTGAGAGGGGATGATTAATATTAGCAAAATTAAAATCATCTCTCTTGTATATATTTTGCTAATTATTTCACCATTTTCAATGTAGAGATGTAAATAAAGAAAGGAAGCGTTAGTATCAGAAATATTAGCTTTATTAAGTTGAAGTTCCTTAAGGTATATATTATTAACCACAGTAGAGAAAAAAAGGTTTTCATTGTTTAATATGTCATCCAGATACCGAGAAGTGTCATTAAAGGCCTTAATAACATCTTCCTTGGTATCCAGTGAAAGACTCAACATGACATCTCTTTCATAGCAGTATAAAAACAAATCTGCGGCAACTAGCGCACAGTTCGTACCTATAGGGATACCAAAAATTTGTCTATAAACGGTCGTTACATACCTGACGAAAATATTATCTAATACATTAAACTGAGGTATACTCTTTGAATATTTTCGAGGAGGCGTTTTCAAAGTACTCGAGTATACAAACAAATCACTGGTTCCGTTCTCCTGACAGTCATGTGGTGCTAACTAAAATGCCCATGATATAGATAAACAATCAGGTTATCGACATAGAAACAACTATGGTTTCATTTGCATGGTCATTCGATTGGTGCCCCACTATCTAGTAATACAAACATGGCTCTATGCTTTGAGAATAACACTTTTATTAACACTGACAAAACTGATTTATTTCGCATGGCCATCCTTTCTAATGCGTGTAGCTAAGAATGCTGACTCTGCTTCAGAAATGGAAGCAATATTGAATCAACCGAGAAGAAACGTTGGCGTTGTTCTCGTGAATTTCAATCTTAGTACGGTTGAACGAAATGTAAACGCAGCCAGAAAAACATGTTCCGTTCTGATGGCTCACATCGTGAGTGCCGCTAAATAGGAATAACGACTCAGTTTTTGCAAAACAAAATGATAATAATGATATGAATTCAAACAAGGGTTGATTTTGGTAACAATCCTTGAAATTGCCATTTACTAGGTCGTATAAAACGGAAGAAATATTGTTATCAAGAGAGACAAAGCAATGCTTCCGTTCTCGTTCACATGACCTAATACTGCAACAACTATAAATGCCCAAACAGATTAAAATTAATATCACATGCATACCTTTTATTAGTAAGTTTACAAAATCAGGACACGCTTATCGTGTCTAGATCAACGACACGTACCAATATCAAGATATTTATTATTTGAATGTTTACAATATAATATAGTGTTAACAGTATTAAAAAATGTAATTTTGCGACGACATATCAGCCTTTTAATTTTTTCAAATTTTGTTAAACACGATTTCTATCGATAAACGACTGATATACGAGAGTATCGTCGCAAAAGTCAAAATGTCAAACATAGTTTACGCGTTTCTAACACATTCCATTGTTTGTGACATTTTTCCTCACAAAAGCTTCAAATAAAACGTAATGACGTCATGATTTTGACGGTTGAACGTCACATGGCTGGATGTACACACAAAAGCTTTGAAATAAAACGTAATTACGTCATGATTTCGACGGTTGAACATCAAATGACTTTGATTTGCGACGGGGTTATGTACTATTAAATAATGCAGTAATTGCTATAAAAACTATAAGAGATCCTGATAATTGTATAGGTTGTTAGATATTTGTTTAAAGGAACGTCATTTACCAAGCAACACTACCTACGTATGTAAATTAAACTATAAATATAACATACCAGGACAGTGTCCTTTATGGCAAAGCATATCTTCATGTAAATCTCCCACACACATACTAAACAGGGACGACGTAGAACAATTTCTCTCTCTCCTCATTAGACCGACGTCACACGTGCTGCTACAGTCACCCCAGTCGGACCAAACAGACCAGACGCCATCTAAATTGTAATGATAATTAACGTATGAGACACAAAAGTAGGCATACCAACTTACAATCAAATAAACATCAGTAGTTTTAAGAATATATTAACGTTTGGTGTAATTAAAGCATACAGCCATTTACCATTTGAAATACTGAAGGAAACTGATCTGCGATTTGGAAATGTTGGATTATGAGAATTTTACAAATTGCTAAATAAGAATTCGAACATTTTCATGGACTTTCTAGTTAATACAAGTGATAACAATAATGAACAAGCAGCCACATATTATAAACACTGGCGTCTTTCTGATGAGATAATCGAATGAGATTATAGCGAAGGTTGAGAAAGCAATTAGTGCTGACCAATTAACTTTAGAGTTGCTAATGAGGGAATATGCTCTTAAATGTCTACACTCAAACTAGCATTTGTTTAACGTTTGTAGTATTTCCAAACCTATAATCTAAATGATGCAGAAGAGCTTGATTATGAAACATTCGAGCAAGAGTTGAATTTTGCAGATTCTACTATTCAGTTGGAATAATAATCTTATCAAACTTGTTTATTTTTAATAACGATTGTAAATTAAACAGTTATCGTTTGTCATAGCGTGTAAGCAGTAAACATACATTAAAATAATATAGTTTTATATGCTATATGTTTAAAGCAGTAAATTTACCCATGCATGCCTCTTCAACACATATTTTGTCGTCTCTAGAATCTCCGAAGCAGATTTGTCCATCAGGGTCCGGTGTTGGGTCTGTACAGTTACGGTCTCTTCTCTGTAATCCTACACCGCAGGACACACTACAGCTTGACCACTCTGACCAATATGACCAGTCCCCATCAACTGTCGGTGCCAAATATAAAGTAGTTCAATTCAATTTAATATCAATATAATCGACGTTACAATCAGTATTAGATCCTGCGTTTAACACAAAAAAACACGGAACAAATATGTTAACAATTAAAATTAATAAAACATGATTGCCAAATAAGCGCAATCAACACAATGGTCATTAATGCGTTTTTTTGTTTTTTTCATTTGTAATCAAGTAATATGGTGGTATATTTTTGTACACACAAGAAACTATTTCAGTCTATCGTTATCCTAACTCTGCAATAAGATTATTTACGCTAACATCATATTACTAATAGAAGATGCATAACTGATATGGTCTACTGCAATGGTGTAGACGCTGCTAGAAAAACTAAACAAATGTAAGAAGATTGAACAGGGAAAGTAGCATTCAAGGAGGACAGTCAACCACAAAACGCAGGAACAAACACGCAAACAGACAAACAAGAAGGCAAAAGTAATAATAAATGCAAACGACATCACAAACACAAAAGGGTTGACAACAGGGCTATCGCCTTGGAAAGGTCAGTAGCAAAGTAGGCCACTGGGGGTTTAAACCGGTTTTAAGCTTGCGTCATGCATAATTAAGGGAATATTGCATACGCAATTGTATTGTTGGCACTGCTGTTTATATAAAAGCAAACACAGAAACATGAGCAGGCCAGTAATTGATCGATGGCAATCTTCTTTTACTATGGATCACACATATAAACTTAAGACGCGTCTTCCTATCCTTGTCCATGTAGAATACTCTAATAAAGTTAATAACAATGTCATGAACGTCTTTTTTAGAATTGTTTGGAGAAGGAAAATTGGTAAACATTGATAAAATATTAAACAAGGCTTTATTCCGAAACAGTATTCACATACGTGGACAAACTCTTGGTTTACACTCTTTAAATTCAAGATCATCTCCGGTACACTCGCTACCATTATGCGCTGGGGCCGGATTATCGCACGTGCGGTTTCGCATCTGCGTCCCATTTCCGCACGTGACGTCGCATGACGTCCAGTTACTCCAATTTGACCATTGTCCATCAACTGTAATTATTGTATTGATAGACATGTTTTATTCTTTGAAATGTTCACTTCGTGTGACGTACTTCGAAGATTACATGTCCATACAGTAACATTGGTTTGAGTAATGGTTAAAAGAAAGTGTCAACTACATTAATTAACAGCTCACTGACTTGTTGTTTACGCTAAATGTGACCTCTTCTATCTAAAGTGGAGGAATACAGAATCAATTTCTATTCCTTTGTTATTCGAGGGTTGTCTTAAAATTAAACAGGGAATTGCAATAAAGATTGTGTTACAAAAATGTGCAGATAAAATAGAAGATTTAAATGAGGAGTATATTGACATTTTATAGAAGGTAAATCTATTTTGGTGTAAAATTGTGAACTTGTATATTATGTTGTTTCGTTGTTATGGTAATTATATTTTTTCTACTATACTTGGTGATAAATAAATACAAATCAAGAATGTATCAATTGTACCTAGAAAAAAGAGTATGATAATGGACCTTTGGAAATGGCCGAAAACGACACATACGAAATATTGCAGTCTCGGTTTGATTGAGACTGTTCATGAGCGGTAGTGAAATATGCTAGCTACCGCTCACACCCTCTAGCCCCGGGTTGAGCAGAACTCAATATTAATAAAATCAATAGTACAAAATTATAACCATCCCGAAGATGGCATGCATACGGCGGTGGACATGGAGTTTAGTGCTTCCCCATGTCGTACGGCGTATGGTCCCAGTATCTAATAAATTTCTATGCCCCGAAGAGCGAAATAAACGTAATGGAATTTAGTTGGGAGCAGCGGTTATGAAGCCTGCATATCACAAGTAACAGTCAAAAGACTGAAGTTTTTTGTTGAATTAAAAGAAGAAACGCACATTGACGGATGAGAGTATTGTATTTTCCCGAAAACGGAAACCTAATGGATCTGTTTCATTTGTTTTCTCAAATCTAGAAGACCTGTTTATTTTGCGGAAAAAAACACACATATTATTTTTGTTTTAAAGTTTACTAAATATGAACTGATTTCAAATTGTACAGTTATTAAACTGAACAGACTCCAAACATAAGGTTTGAAAAAGCAGGTCAGTTTTCCTTATAACACATGGTATCTTACTGGTAGTACGTGTATAATATATTAAAATATTCAAACACTCACCTAGGTCACAGAGATCACAGTGTTGCCTGCAGACGTCTTTTGCTTTGTCTATATTCTTGCACACGTCAAAAAAACGGTCAGCTGTTTCACAGTCAAACCCCGCTTTGTCAACGCATACACTTGCATTGACAACATCTGCAATACAGTATCCAAAATATAAAAACCGTTCATAAAATCTGTCATAACTAAGTATAAAGTAAAACGCTGCAAAATGGTTAAATTCTAAACTGAAATTGATTTTATATTTATGTTTATGTTATATTAAATGTTGAAATAAAAGTCGCATACTACATACGTTCGCTATTCCTAATGTGCACCTAACACGATTCACTTGCAAAGCTTTATTATCTCTCATGAACAGACTCAATAAAACCAAGTCTACTGCTGTATTCTATTGTTGTGTTTGTCGCTTCCAAGATATCCCCTTTTCAGTATTTATTGACGTTCTCGTGATACACTGTCGTTGTTCCAACCGTAGGTGTATTAACTTTAAATCTTCTATTCATTTTAAATATAATTATTTTGATAGAGTTTTGTAATTATTACCATTGCTAATTATTGTTTGGGATGGTATCGGAGTATGCCACGGCAATGATAAGCCTCAAATTAAGTACGCTACACTGCGTGGTTTTATACAATTTGTGACAAATTATTGACGTATTATACTTCAATAACATCGCAAGAAATAACGCCAATACTTAAGTATAACTACGTGGTTTCTCAAGATGCATGTGCCGTAGACAGACGTGCATATTCGAATATATCTAGATGTTTACTGAATATACGTATATGTTACTAACGATCGGTGTGTCGTGGACATACGTGTATGTTGGATTTTAACTACATGCTTACACACTATCCTTGTGCCGGGGACATACGTGTGTGTTAATATGTATCTACACGGTTACTCACGATCCGTATGCCTTCGACATACGTATATGCTAGTATATGCTGGTATATAGCTCTATGGTTATTTGCGATCGTTGTCCTTTTGACATAAACGTTTTCTGATAAGTATATAAATAAATGGCTACTTACGATCCGTTTCCCGTGGACATACATGTTTGTTGCAAGCATCGCCTGAGCAGCATTGTTTGCAACTTTTATTGTCTGCTGTCGATGTCTTGATCGCTCTCCTCCCTACTAAAGGAGGGTCTGTTGTGTCATTCAGTGATCCAGTTGTGGGTGAAGATGTCACTGGAATGGTTGCGGTTGTGTCTTTTACTCCAGTTGGTCCTTTCGTCGATACGTTATGTTTTGTTGGTGTAGCAACTGTTGATACTAGTGGGAACGGTGATGCAGTTGGTGCAACACATTGCTATAACCCAATAAAACACCAAACTGGTCATATTACGTAATAGTAATAATAAACGACAACAAAACCTTATTCGTTGACACATAAGTGTCTAAAAAGAATGTGTTCTTTGTCTGAAGCATATTACACGTGATGTGTCACTGATGAATAGTGTAAAACATTGATTATGTAACAATACCTCGTACTGTATTATAACCTGAGACTTCTCAGTCTGGAGACAACTCACAAAACCGAGTTATTGTGCAGTTAACTAAAATCAGACAACAATCAGACAGTCATAAAATGAAAACGGCGGGGATTAAATGCATAACAGAATTATGATCGGTCATACATGCGTTTCAATTTATCTTTAATTCAGTGTATACGGCTCAGGGCTGAATGTTTTGTTTGTTTGTTTGTTTGTATGGTGTTTTACGTCATTTTCAACACATGTAAGGTTATATATGACGGTCGATTTTCTTGTGATGGAGGCAAACCACCCACTTTTCCTGGGTAGAACCAGTACTGTACACCTCCCGCCATCCGTAAGAATCGACAAAATGTAGGGTAAATACAATAACAATCGTGTTTGCAATGGAATATATGCGTTATCGCCTTTGTTAGTACAGGTACACCATAAACCATGGTAGAATGCTGAAGGCAAAACAATAATGTATATACTGCAAATTTAATTCCACGTAATATTCCAGAGAAATCCCAAACTGTTTTGTAAAGAAAATGTTGTGGATAGTTACAGAAAGAACAAAAACTTGCTGTGGTAGACTTTTTAATCACAGTACACTTTGCAGCACGCAATTCATTCATGTTGAAAATTGAGTTTTGAATCAGTACTGTATTTAATGTAAAAATATTGCAACATTTTGCTCAACTGCTTCTTGAGCCAAACACGTATTCTATCAATAATTAAACTTTGAAGGGATAACATTTGGTGTGTTATGTGTTGTTTTTGTATATTTCCCGAATGAAAAAGTATAATGTACCCATGTACCATTCGATTATCAGCAATTTATTATACACATAATGTATAGCGGAAATTCACGTTTCATTAGTATGTATATGTATGTGGCTAAATGAAGAGATAAAAACACTTATAGTTAGTATGTCTAATACATTTGAGAAGAAAATCCCTCAAATAACTATCTCTACTTTTATACTGAGAATCAACATAAGTTCAATTTTCATAGCTGATTGATACAGTGTACATTACATGTTACATTTACATGTATTGAAGTATTATAGAAATATGGTCGTATCTTCATTGTTTTATATCATCCAAATTTAGTCAGGTTGTCATTAATCATACCTCGTGCCTCGCACATCCCAGGGTAAACGTCATATCTGCACCTTCGCCTTTGCTTTCAGCTATGCATTCCTGAAATGTGATTTTGAAGTACAGAGTATGGCATTTTATTTTGTAATATGTGTAGAGTATATAGTTTTCTATAAACCTGTGTTTTTCATCACTTACAGAGTACGATTTCTTTAAGTAAAATACATTTAATTTTGTTTTGTGCAATTCCGCATCTCTCCCTTTTGTATAAGCGATTATTCGTAATGCGAGAATCCTACAAAATAGCGCAACCACGTGAGAATACAATTGATAAGAAGTTGCTTGTGGTTGGTTATGGCTTAACTCTGCATTACATATTGCTAAGCATTATTAACCTACAAGGAATGCCGGAAATATTCTACTAATTATATTTAGAGTTCCCCAGCCATGTTTTATTTCATGAAAACGTTTATGTTTATTTAAATCGAAATCTATACACAACAATAGATATTTCCAATTCACACATTGCAATATTATTCAGTGAAAAGAGAGAATAAGATTTTATTTGATGACATAGAAAACTTTGAACAGGTAAATTAATCCACAGGTAAATGTATTTATCAATTATCTGGCAATAGTTGTGCAGCTAACCAATTCACGTTGACCTCATTTCTCCGTGCAGTCACGCAGTGGTAAACGTAGTATCTACGTCATGCAAATAATACTTATTTTTACATACAACTTAGTAGCGGTTTTAAATATATGTTTCTCTCCGGGACTATCAGCCCCGTGTGGTTCCCGGGGCCCCATTTGGTTACGGGACAAATAATATGGCCACTGCAGATCCCGTTGGAGGGTTAGGCAGAGGGGTAGAATCCCCTAAATTCATGTTCATTTTATCATTTTTTGTTCATGTTCATTAAAGGTCTTTATCATAATCCCTGCATTGTTTCAGGTGCCATCTCGCTCACATCACTAGAACAGTGGCAGAAAAACAATAAACGTGGCTCCAGCGTAAATGGAGTGTCTATAATAGAATTTGCAGCAACTCCGCCGTTCAGGATGAGAATTTGTTTTGGCCCATTCTCCATATTTTATCTCGATGTACATGGAGGATGAGCCTGGCATGTTCATTCCTGTTAGGCGCCATATAACCTTTCATGTGTTGGTGCGCCTTAATACCCAATTCAATTCAATTCATTTGATGTTTAAGAATTAAATTTGTTAATTGGTAATACTACAAAACGTGTGGAAATTCATCTTTAAACAAGAATTGGATTCGCAGATATATCAATGATGAAAAAGAAGCGTGTAATTGCTAGTGATGGATTCCATAGTGGGAAAGCAACACTGAAAACCAAATAATCCAACAATTTCTAAATTGTACTTTATGCAAATACGTATCGCTATTAAATGGCATAAAAGTCAACACTGGCTTAACTCTGCATTACATATTGCTTAACGTTATTAAGATACGAGGAATGGCGGGAAAATTGTTTCTATTAATTATATTTAAACAAGAATTTGATTCGCAGATGTATGATTGATAATAAGAATCGTGTAATTGCTAGTATTGTATTCAATAGTGGGAAAGCAACAATGAAAACCAAATAATCAAACACTTTCTAAATTGTATTTAATGAAAATACGCACCGCTTTTAAAGGATATAAAAGTCAACACTAGCTTTGCAGATATATGTATGTGTTATTGTTTTCCTTACCGTGTGCTGAATTGAAGCAAAAACTTCATTGACACATGTTTTATTTCAATGCGTGCGCTTCTGTTTGTTCTTTAATACATACACTGAAGGACTTTAAAAACGCAACAGGGAAATAAACTAAGATAACTGACATATTTCAATAGAAATTAAATTTTAATTTCATCTATTCTATTTAAAAATATCTACAGTTGATTTGCTGAATATTTCATTCTAATTGATCAACAATAAACTTGTTAAATTCATAGCATAAAATAGTACGAACCCCAAAAGCAAAAGTCACAAAAACTAATACCCGGTATATCCCAATATGCGTAGGAGATGTCAGGCGTGCATTGCCGCTAATGGTGGCAATTGTGACTTTTGCTTTTGGGGGTAGTACTGTTATATTTTGAATTTAACAAGTTTAATGTTAATCAATTTCAATTAAATTTTCAGCATTTCAACTGTAGATATGGTTAAATAGAATAGATGAAATTAAAATTTAATTTCTATTGAAATATGTCAGTTATCTTAGTTTATTTCCCTGTTGCGTTTTTAAAGTCGTTCAGTGTATGTGCACTACCTCTATACGGTATGGTTTCTAACAATACATAGATAGTACACAAGAACTAGCGCACGCACTAACTAGCGCAGGCTTATCAATTAAAAAGAAAAAAAGATGGTGTGTTCGATTTATGTTAAATATTTTGGTACGCGGGATTATCAGATGCGCACCTTTAGCCTACGCGACTATTTCATAGTGTATGTGGCAGTGTGGGTGTGGATATGGGGCGGGCGTAAGTGTAACTACTGTATTCTGAAAATGCAGCATACTTCATCCAATGACATGTAGGAAATGAATAAAATCTGGATTGACCCTTCTTTTTACTTAAAACAGCGTGTGGTGATAAAGGAGCCACATCTTGAATACAATGTTGTGGACAGAGACAGTCTGACTGGGAATGGCAAGCCAAAACGCGAGAAGGCTAGCTGGCACCCAAAGGAAAGGGCACATGTAAGATGTTTTGCACTGTAATACCTTTACATCATCGGGACAATCAGCAATGGTGTGACAGTTTTTAACGTCATTTATATCTGTACAATTATAGCAGTCCAGAGTATCTGTAATAAACAATGTATATATAGTGTAATAAAACGATGTCAATATATTGAACAAAATTAGTCGAATTTCAATCAGTCAAACAAATACTAACTATTTATTACTGTCGAAGCAAATGTAGGTTTGCAGTTTTCCACCTAATAACGGGGTTTAACGGTTATAGGAAATAGCCTAATACCTCGTACTTTAGGAATGTCCGGCATTTTGATTGGTTTCTGTTGATTAGGTCTAAACCTGATTTGCGACGTCTAAATATATTAACCGTCGCAAATTTGAGAAGGTTACGATAAGACACTCATCTGATCGCATGACCGATATAGAATGCGATATACTGAATATTTTCCCAGCTGAAACTATGGGCACATGTCTTTGTGAATATTAACAGCATTTTCACTTTTGATTTTTGTTTCTAAAAACATTAAACGTATATATATTTATTCAGTTCAATGATACTTGCTGATGAGATTATTGTAACTATGGTTTATCTTTCCTGTAGGTGCATTTTGCATATAGTAAAACTGATATGTGCTGACCTCTGTGAACTTTCACCTCTGCACCGATTGTGCACACCGAAATACCAGACTTATGCTACGCTATATTTAGCAGTGCGCAACCTATAACAGTACATGTCACTGAACAACGTCATAGTTATTAACATGGTAACATGGTGACATGGTAACAAATAGATGTCAAATAAATCAAGATGTCGGCCCGCATGTAATGACTTGTACCGTTGAACAGTTTTAAAATGCGTTCCTTGGTTAAGCTGCGTTAGAATATGACGTCGCCATTTAAAACACTTTTGCGACTTTTAAACGGTTGATATACCATCTCAGAAGTAAAGGTACAGACTATATAACCCTATAATTTTCACTCGTTCTTTCGCGCATAAGTATTGCGTTCCTAAAGTCGCGCAATATTAATATGCGAAAGAACTCGTGAATATATCCCAATACAAAGCTTATAACCTATAAATATTGGATAGCTGATTAATCATAACCTTGTACTTACATGTGCTTTGAAATAGGCTTATTGTCAAAAGCACCGATGCTAACCCTGAAATGAAAAAGCAAAACATATGCAAGGGATGTATTTATTATTAAAAATACTAAATCATATCAACAGAAGGCTTGCAAAGTGGATAATGACACCATATATAAGATTGATACATCTACTGACCTGAACAACTGACAGTATTTGAAGTAAATTCAAATAATAGTAACAGTAAACAAATATCAGTAGTGTGGAATAATAAATAGTTTTAGATTTTTTTCATAACGACAATTGGATGCCTTGTCAAGTTCGCAATACCGTATTAATAACGTCGACGTCATTAGCTGATAATTCTCAACAGCTGTCAAAACAAATTGAAAGCGTGTTAAATTGTTTAATCAGTTAGTTGGTTCTTATTTACTGATAGAGCGTGATTGACAGAGCTAATAGAATGATAAATAAGCAATCGTTTAGAAGTTCATAATCGAAATTATTATTTTCAGTTCAAATAGCGTCAATTAAAGTTGTAAAGGTCAAACAGCTCGTAGTTGAATCTCGGGTCTGTGTAGTGATCCGCCGTTCGTCCTGACCTACATACCGGTTATAGTCGACGGTAAAGTTTGGGACAGGAGGGAGAAAATTGACATATAAAATAGGAAACAAAAAGGAGTAAATATAAATAATCACTTGCCCAGTCCATCCCTACTCTCCCGCCCGTCTGCCCCCCTCCCACTACTTGTAGGCTTTCTACGCCACATCCAGTGTGTCCCTGAGTGCAATTGATTAAGATGCCCGTCCAGGTTGATGGTTGACAAAACCATCTCCTTCATGATTTCGTTATAAGCAAAGCCATTACGTGGTCCGCGTATTACCTTGCATTACCATCCAACCCCTAATCCAAGAAGCGAAAACTGGGTTGGCTGGGGTATGAAATAAAACCTTAATTTTGGCTTAAAATGTTTGCATATTGTAAAATATAAACGTTTAATAGGTAATTTTAAACAGGTTATCGGATTTGTCAAAAAAACAAGGTTTTTAAACGTGTTTTATTGTCGAAATATCCGTTATAAAATCCTGCTAATATAAGCTTTCCCATCACAATGTAATTAAGGCGGGAACACGTAATGCTAACGGTTGTAAACTAAAATGTTTATTTTATACGTTTTATTGAAAACAAGTTGACCCTTTGAAAAAAATCCTTGTTTAGACCTAATCAACACAAAAGTAGCAACAAATATAATAAAGAGTACCTGCCAGTGCTGCCATTGTCGAATTCGCTAGTGCTATGACTAGTATCTGCACAAAATGTCTGGACTGAATTCACTTCAACATGTGATAAAAGGAAGTCTGTAATCATTATCTTGTTTGTTTATCAAAGTATACTTTAGTGCATAAATTGTACTATCAATAACATAGAACACTGATAAGATTTCGCAATTGCGTACACTTTTAGAATATTGCCCCACACCTTATCTTCAGCTCCTGGTTTATAATGTCTGACACATCCTTGTTGATAATGAGACGAATGACGAAAATGTCACGCCCTTCGTATGTGACTCTCGTCGTTTGTACATAATCGCGACTAAATTATCACGACGGCAGTTATATGCCACCATACATAAGATATCGTTATTGTGTACGCTTCAAAACCTGAATCATTCCGAAAATGGATATCGTTTTCGTACTGGAAGGTTTAACCGTCACATGATTGATTTGACGTTCGCCGGTAGAATAACGCTCACGGACTACACACGCAATGTCTCGGATATAAGTTGTTGGAACACGTCTGAGGTATTTCGGGTGAATTTTATTAGTATTATGTGAAAATAAAAGATTTCAAACCTTACTTTTAGTTGATATTTATTTTCTGTTGACGTTCATGTTTGTACTCCCGTGTGGTTGCCGGGGTAGAATACAACCACTGCAAACACACCGTCACATGCAGAGGGGTAGGACCCCCCTCAACCCCCCCCCCCCCCCCCCCCCCACTCACACCCCACCATTCATATTCATTTTGTCCTTTTTTGTTCATGCTCATTAAAGGTCTACATCATGACCCCTGCATTGTTTCAGGTGCCATCTCGCTCACATCACTAAGAGCAGTGGCAGAAAAACAATAAACGTGGCTCCAGCGTAAATGGAGTGTCTACAATAGAATTTGCAGCAACTCTGCAGTTAAGGGTGAGAAGGTCCTAGGCCCATTCTCCATATTTTATCTTGATGTACATGGAGGATAAGCGTGGCATGTTCATGCCTGTTAGGCGCCAAATAACCTTTCATGTGTTGGTGCGCCTTCAAACCTAATTCAATTCAATTCATGTGTGTATCTTTAAGATACAATTAAGATAAGTATCTTTAATTATCTTTAAGATACAGTTAACTGTACAATATGGATTTGTTATTGTATCGTCAATGTTTTGGTGAAACGCTTTTATTTTATTCTACCTAACGCCCTGGTGGAAAACTGTATAGAACGATACGCCGCAGTAGACAGTAGGCATCTCGTCCAATACAGGTTCTTACCACAACATTGGCGAGTATGGTGCTAAAGCCATATTGTACAGTTAACTGTTTAACAAACGTTTAATATTATATCAGTCAATTAGACATTTTTGCAAATCTCCACTATCCTTGTGTATTTGGTTAATAATTGTATATTATTAATTGTCTTGTAAAATACATGACAACAACCATGTACAATATTATCTTAGATTTAAATCTTGGAAAGGTTAACTGTTTCAAAACGCAGTTGGGTGCCATGGGCCAGAAAATAGTCAATGTTTTCCTGTTAGTTCTTCCTAAACTAGGTGTTATACGGTGGCAGCTGAAAATTGAGTTCCTACTCTAATAACCAGATTTCGGACAGTGAAATTGAATGAAATATTATCATGATTAGAATAATTTGTCATAGGTATGCATATCGCGAATTCCAACACGAGGTATATTTGTTTTAATATGTCGAGATTTCGATTAATGCAGTTATACCGAGAGTTGCAAGTTCTCTGAACAATATAAAATATTAAATGAAAAAAAAAAGTTCTCTGAACCGGATAACCATGACTAATTCTTTTTCCAAAATTCCAATAACATATTTTATGTTTTTACACAATGACGTCATGCAATTGATTTCATTGTGTAATGTTGGATTACTTTTTCTGCACCCATGTGCAAAATCGGACTTTCCACTACTCATTTAAAACGAGATTTATAAGACTCGCTCTGAGATCAGCACATTTAGTTTGAAATATGCCAAATTATTTTTTAAGGAAGGATTAACCACATGTACAATAATCCTCGTCAGCAAGGATCACCGAAGTGAATAAAAAATATACGTTTAATGTTTTTGAACGAGTGAATATGCATGACAATATTCAGTGTGGATTTCATACTGTTTGCTAAAACAGATACGTGTAAATAAGTTTTGCATGTTAAGGTGGTGATTTTCCTGCTTTCAATGGCGTTGTGATGGTAACCTCTATGAAACAAGGTAATTTAATGAACATCTGGTGTTTCGTTCTTTAGATATTAACTGACAGGTTAAACAGGTAGCCTATGTGGGAATATTGAGTGTCCCACAACCTGCATGTCTATTGAAATGGTGTATGTTGTCTTCGCCAACTAGCAACGTCATGCAAATGTTGACACCTTATCGACGTCTTTGCTGATGCGCGTGACTTGTATCTTATTTGATAAGGTTATTCGCGTTTTACATGGGCGATGGAAATACGTATCTTACACATTGGGGAAGATAAAAGTCGCGCGCTGATATCAACAATGACAGTGGCATGACATCATTGTGAAATAAACAGGCACAACGAATGTAGATGATATGCAAGAAAAAGAATTGATAAAACATTCCTATAATGCATAATGCACTATGTAATAATAATAATAATGCATGTGTACGTATTTGCTAAAAGAAACGGATTCGAACCCACAGTCCTAGACACCAACCTCGACACAGGCCTCGCCCATTAGGAGACGCATTAGTCCACTCGGCCACCTAGTCAACTTTAAAGGATTGATTGCGGAAACCAGGTGATACTGAAGGCCTTACTCTTGAACGCGTCGAATATCTTCGGACGTTTCCGTCAAATAACAACAACCGTTATATATAATAGGTATGTATTCTAAGTGTAAATAGTTAATATTCACTCACTTGAACATGAACTAATTAAAAACAAATATCGTAAGTTTTCTAATTTAATATTTTTATTATGAGAAATGCGTGAGCTTATATAATTAAAAAATGCATGCTAAATATATCGAGAATATTATGTCAGTGCCTTTTACTATGAAGTTTATTAGGCGTGGCTTAGAAAACGAAGAATGGCGAGGCAGAGCCTCGCCATTCTTCGTTTTCGTGCGAGCCGAGCCATTCTTCGTTTTCGTGCCGAAAAGGCACTGACATAATATTCTATTTATCATGTAGATTATCCACATTTTTTGTATGAATTACTATTATTACCTATTTCTAGGAATGTTACGCTTATCGAGGACGCCGCCATGTTGTTGTTTTTGTTTGTTTTATGATGTCAGGCAACGTTACGTACATGACGTCAGATAACGTTACGTACAATAAACGCCGAGGGATTCCGCATTGATTTGCTCTACTGGTCAGTGCCCAATATAGCAAAATGTAATAGGTCACCCCTTTATTAGGCAGAAAAGTGCATATCTGCATGATAAATCTAAATAATTTTACCAAAAAAATACAGGATTTGGAGCAAAAATCGAACGTGACATATATTTTAAAGAAAGTTTAAAGCGATGAAAAAAGTGGGACAGCATGTCTTGTTGGGGAATGTATACATTGCAAATTATTAAGCTTGATTCTTGTGAACCATAGTTTAGAGATACAAACCTTGGCACGTTATTTGGAGCACACAGATAGGTATATAGCTCACAACCATGTGAAAGCGTGTACACCATATCATATTCGATAAGAGGAACAACCTAATGAAGTTTGATCCATACAAGGAATGTTAGACATTCAGTGTAACTAATCTTGAATCATGATACAGGATTTGTACCGGAAAAAAGTCAGCAGAGTGACCCAAACAGGTTCTCACACTCTCATATCATTAAAAAAACATACTGGTGAGGTTTGGTTCATACCATGCGCAAGAATTACGTGATTCGGGATTTGTACCAAAAACTGGATGTGGTCTGTATTTCACAGAGAGTAGGTCTTACCAAACCGATGTTGGTATACAATGTAAGATCGATGGGATAAATAAACAGATGCAGTTTGACTTCATTTGTGCGAATATTCAATGTAATAAGACCGAAAGTACGATAAGGAATATTTACCGAAAACGGAAGTTGACCTTTTTTCCGAGAACTAAGCCACACTGTTGCAAAACTGAACACAAAAAGTCATGTCAATAAAAGGAATATACTGATTAACACTCTGGACAAGTTTGGTACATATCCTTCTTAAAGAAGCTAATATGATACACTCGGGCGCTAAAGTGGTGACAAACAATATATATGTTTATTCTTATACGTTTGGACAGTGGACAAATGATTGGATTATAGAATAGGAAGACTTTACAAAATAGTCCGAACACTGTAAGCAGAGGGAGGATTCAGAATTTAAACTGTTTTTGTTGAACAATTATATGACATATTTAAATTTGTTACATTTCTATGGGTGAAAGATTGGGATTTCTCATTGAAAGAATATTTATAATCGCTAAATAGTAATAACTCCGAACACAAAAATAACTAACTGCGACGTTGAGTTATGACGTCAATAACGTGTTGGTGACGTCGACGTCGTCCGCCGATAAATAAAGCGATTAAATCTGGTTAAAATCATACATAATCTGATTAAAAATGTAATAAATAGATTATTTAACTGTTGTGATCGATTATTGGGAAATCCTTCACTCGATGGTAGACCTCACTCGCATGCGCTCGTTCGTGAAAAGAACCACACACCTATCATCTCGTGAAGGATTTTCCTATAATTGATCCAGCAGTTAAATAATCTCTATGTCTTCCTCTTAAGAAATAATAATTCTGCATTTTTCCTCATCTAGTTCACTTTTTGTACAGTTCATCTTTCATTAATTTTATTTCAGTACATATTAATGCCAAACCCGTGCCCTAAACAATACGTCCCAACGTCCATAGAACAAAGGAAAGAAATCAAAAAGTGAGTTGTACATATTAGTATTACACTGACTAAACCGCGAAAAAATGGCATTACCAAAACTGGTTTCATCCTCAAAAAAGCAAGTAAAGGAACATTTCAAGTCTCACAACGACGTCAACAAACATCCAATATTTACAACTGTGAACAGTACACAAATTCACAGATAACAGTATCTGGGTTATTGACCGTTATCAGGCTATGTTAATTTGTCTTTCAATGTTTATAGTCTGGAACAATTCTTCTGTAGCACACGATATATCTGAAATAAAAAATAATTGTATGCTATAGATATTGTTTACACAAGAAAAGATTAGTAACCTCGAACATGTCAGTAGAATGCCATTTAATGGAAATGTATGACTAATAAGGTGCATATCAATGTTTTATTCGGTTTGAAACCATGTTTGGCTTGGGTTTTTTAAATATGACAAGAATCCATTGCGTTTGCCCATGTGATATAGGAAAATCTCACACTCGGGATCAAAATTGCAACTAGGAGCTCGACCGAGCCTCGTCCCTGTTTTGACCAAATGACCACTCGGTCCAGTTTTCTCTATTTCACATTTATAATCATGATATTTTATTTTCTCGATTCCATTTTCCATTTAATACAGGCATAAAACAATAAATATCTTAAACGACTTATTTGAGCACATGATGTCAAGAGACGTCATGTAAGATAGAGATATCTCACGGGAGGAAAACACTTATTCTGTACGACTTAAAATGGGAGAATATGTAACCACACCCTAGGGATCGTTTGCCCACACATGCTTTTCTCCCATTTCTTAACGGATGACCCCTTAACCCGCTAAGCACGACTATAATAGCATTTGCGTCCATTGTAACGCCAGATCAGCCTGCGAGTTACTCTCAGGCTGATCAGGGTTTACAATGTCCGGCTGCTGATCAGTAATTTTCCCCAAAACACACCTTTGTCACATAAATGGAATGGTCTTAATTCCAAGAAAGAACAGTCCATTATATATATGTAGCGTGTTAAGGGTTAAACTACCGTGCTAGGCGTAGTAAAGTGTCTCTCTTAAAACAATATTTAATTTTAAAGCAAACTAGCAAATAAAATAAACTCATGTAACAATAATTGCCACAGAACTCAACATGTTTATAGTGTATAAAATTAGCGAATAAGTGTAAGGTCAACGTTTAAATAATTAATGATAAAAGACACGCTGGAAAACTAATTATGATGTTAAGCTTGCGTGGAAGCATTGGACAAGTTTTACGTAGAGCAAAACTTTTTATTTTTTATTATTCCGATAAAACCTTAAATTAGCTAGTTTGAAATATCTCGCTATATTTTACGATATATTACTGGATGTCAATGGTAAAAGAAACAAACATAAAAACCGTAGATGGTACATATTACGTCCGTCAAATGCTAAATTATTATACAATGGATAAAAGTAGCTACCTCAGACTGGGAGGTAAAGATGTCTCAATAACAATCGAGTTTTCATTCTTGACATAAGAAATGTACATGACAATTGTGTAAAACATGGAAGTAATGTGGCTGAATATAATGTTACTTCTTTTCAGACATTTATTGATACATATACTTCTTTACAGACATTTATTGATACATATAATGTATACGTATTTGTTTGAACAAGGAATCTTAATACGAGATTGGTCTCGATAGCAATGGCCTAATTTACTTGTCGTCCATATAATGATATCCTTCACTATCGGTGATACTGAAGCGAAAAAGAAACGCAACTCGGGAATTTCCGCTATATATTGTATATCTACGCATTTAATTATGCATGTATAAAATTCCAAAGAAATCGCAAGATGTTTTGTAAAAAGAAAGTTGCATTTAGTTAAAGAAAGGACACATCTGTGATGTAACAGTTGTAGAAGTTTTAATGACAGTAGACTTTGTAACAATAAATTCTTAAATGTTGAAGTTCCTCTTTGACAATTTGAGCCATTTCTGTACTGTATTTAACGTAACAAAATTGCAAAAGTTTGCATCCTACGTTTGCTTACATGCTTGAGACGAAACGCGTACCCTGCTAATAATGAAACTTGGAAGGAATACTATTTGCTGTGATATGTGTTTTTTTAGTCCTTTTTCCCGAAAGGAAAGGTCTTACGTAGCCATGTATCATTCGATTAACAGCAGTATACTAAAATGCCTGTAATCACGACGGAGCATAATACATCCCATCTAGGAACAAGCGATTATAGACGGACAGACTACGCCATGACATACCATAAGACGTCCTATTTGAAGACAGTATTATAATGAAAATATGTATCAATTTTCAGATTTATCGAATGAATACTGTATGAAAAGCTAACCATCGACAATTAAATACATTGCTTTACTTTTTATCAACAAAGGCAAATACCTCTAGAGGCTTTCGATCAGAACCTTCTTACAAACATTACAGTGATCTACCTACCAAGTTTCATCTTCATTGGATGACAACTGTAGGAAGTATCAACAAAACGAATACTATCTTCCTATTTCAATAAAATATAGCAATAACTTAAGCAAGTCATTGGATCCAGAACCTTCTGACAATATCAACATGTACATGTTACAATGATAGTATCTCCATAGTTTCATCTTGATTGAATACCAACTGTAGGAGGAGTTATCCATCCGAAAACGAATAAAGTCTCTAACTGCTATCAACAAGTACATCAAATCCGGCAAATGTTATTAGACCGGAACCTCCTGTCAATATGTACATCTGCACGGTACCATGTTAACATTTACCAAGTTTCATTTTTATCGGATGAAAACTGTATAAGGATTTATTCTAAAACAAAATCTTTACAAACGGACAGAGACGGACGAACCACAAGGAAGGACGAACAACAACATCATTCCATAACTCGACCCGTTTGAAAACGGGCATATCTAAAACATTTCCTGCTTGTTATTTTATTTATTTTTTTACTAACATTCTCGATAGCTTTGCAATTTTCTTGAATATAATTCAGCTATAATGGTTATGACATGTCTGTCTGTTACAAAACATAAATCGTTAAGTTTTTTATTATTGTTTAAATCAATAACGACAACTGATATAACACTGTGTTTAGATTGTTATCGAAATGTCAACACTCTGTAAAGGCGAAATTTAACACGCTGAGATAAGAAATGTTTTGTAAGACGAGCTATTCTTAGGCTAAAGATATAATGTCGAGCAATAAGAACTGTGTGTATACCATTATACGTCCAAATCTAAATACATTTAAAAAGCATCATACTGTGCTTCATTTTTTAAAGAAATGTCCACTGAATTTAATTGAGGCCCATGTTTAATTATTATTGTTAACCCTTAGCCCGCTATGAATGTATATTGGACTGTCCTTTCTTTAAATTTAGACCATTCCATTTATGTTACAAAGGGGTGTTTTGTAGAAATGACTGATGAGCGGACATTGTAAACCCTGATCAGCCACTGGGTTTACAATGGACGCAAAGGCTATTGTAGTTGCCCTTAGCAGGGTTAATTAGCATATTTGGTCTGGAAATCTCAACGACGTGGCTGTTTTTTTGTAATTTATCAGTTTAATTTATATCGGGATTGTTTTTCCTATCAGTTGTGCGTATAATTCAATAAAAGTGAACTTTGATCACATAAAGAGAGTTTATTAAAGCCTTCAAGCATTATGACGATTTTCTATGAATGAGTTATATCATAAATTTACATGTGTCGTGGAGCTTTCAGACAAAACTTTTGCTTACATATTACAATAATTAAATCGGACGGACCATGTGGCCTAATTTAATGCGTAAGTATACCGAACATACAACTGATAGACATTATGGTGGGTAAGTCGTGTTTGGACTGATACCCATAATCCCATTTTACTGTTTAAATATGTTTAACCTACCATAATTTTAAAAGTACGGGAACATTCTAATGCAAAATAAACCCCTTTTATTTATATATAGCTAGAAAACAATTTTATTAACAAACTAAAGCAGGGCATCCATTAGTACGTGTGATCCGTGGCCTGTGTTAGTATCCGCATCCGTACTCTCCGTGTCCGTCATAAAATGCACATTGTGCCATTCGTCGCGGACACGGACTTCTTAAGCCGGGCATCCACTTGTACGCGATCTTTGGTCCGTGACCGTATGCGCGTCCGTATTTGTGTCAGAGAAAATGTTGGGAAGCATCCGTTGATCGGTCCCGTGTTCGCATCCGCGACGAATCGCATAATGTGCGATTTTTGACGGACACGGATGCACTTACGCGGATACGGAAACGGACCACAAATCATGTACAAATTGATGTCCGGCTTTAGTCATTATTTTGTTTGAAATAAACGAGGGTATTTGGCTAAAATGAAAGAGTACGAGGGACTCAATAAACGTAATTTTACATACAGAATTCATGTCTATGAAAATCGAGAAATAATCTGCTTTTAATCTTCTTTAGAAAAAGCATGAATCTAAATGGTAAACAATGGCTATACCTTAGTTATTTTTTTTCATCATCGTCACCCCACATTTCTTCACCAACTTTCTTAATACCCTTGAATGGTCCCGTTAGAATACCTCCAATAGCCGCGAAAGGAGTGGCGGCGATACCAACAAGCGGTCCTTCTACCTTTCCAATATCATTGCCTTGATCAACTCCTGAAAATATAAAAATAGACTAGGTTTACCACCATTAATTACATGTAAGCCTCCGAGGTGTATCGAATGTAGTTCCTATAATAAAAAGTAACCCCTCCTTTTTTGATGAAATCGGGCATTATAAAAAGGGGAAAACTGCCCATTTCTATTCGATTTTGTGCTTGTATGTATAAGAAGCGTATTAATAAGACGCAAAAAACAATTGACATTAACCTTTTCATTATAATTAAATTACGAAACAAAGTTTTAAATTTTAAATTGTCTCCCTTTATATTGAAATAAGAACAAGATTATAATTTTGTAAAGCTGGTAAATTAAAATCTGTTGCTTGTTTTTTCGCAGATATCGTTTAAAAATAATGTCCTGTATATACTTGTTAATTATGTTAATTGTATTGTCATTGGGGGTTGAAGCCTAGAATCTGCTCAATGGGATTTACCATGTTATTTATGTGCTAAACTTATTTCTTTCAGTATACCTACAATGGAATACATAACCCTGTATCACCTCTAGAGGTTTTCTAAATCACTATGCTACTAAACATAGATTTTGGAACTTCCCATACACAAATGTCAGATTGGAATGTTGGGTATTGCCAAGCTAGTAATATATTAAGAACAATGGATGTTTTAACATAAATGTGAACTATCATTGGTCGATGTCTATACAGTAAATGATTTCCTGAGCTATATTTGCTCGCTTAAATACAAATACATGAGCTGGTGAACATGAAGTTACAAATAAGGACACGCCTACAAAAAAGAAAGCGATTGATATAGAGACTGTATAGCTTTAAGGGAGAAGGTTATATCCTGATCTTATTAATGAAGGACCAACAGATCAAATACTATTTTGGAAAATTATGGATAAGTTTGATGTAGCTCAACAAAAGAAAACGTTTATACCTATGGAAATTCTTAAGAGAGATGGAACTGTATCATTTAATAAAGAAGTGTATACATATAAGAATTGTTAAGAGAGATGGTACTGTATCATTTAATAAAGAAGTGTATACATATAAGAATTGTTAAGAGAGATGGTACTGTATCATTTAATAAAGAAGTGTATACATATAAAACTTGTTAAGAGAGATGGTACTGTATCATTTAATAAAGAAGTGTATACCTATTGAAATTGTTAAGAGAGATGGAACTGTATCATTTAATAAAGAAGATATATTGGATATTTGCATATACGTAATTTATACAATATTGAACATAAACACCAAGAGCATAACTCAGCTCAGATAATACGCAAAATGTTAATAATGATTTCATATGTACCTAAGTTTAATACAGAAATATCTATCTTAGAAATTCATAAAGCTAGACAGGGCAAAGCAACTGGTGTTGACTATAAACTCTCAAAAGTTGCTTACTTGTTTGAATATCAGCATATAAAAGGTAGGGATACTGACTGGTCGGCCTGGCTTTGAATTCAACAACCATTCTTGAGAATATTCTTAGACTTAAGACCAAGTATGCAAATTTCAACCACAAATATATCTACAAGTTTAAAGGATAAATGCTCATAACAAACTGTTATTTATAAATATGATAAAAACAAAACAATTGCAACTTCACACGATTGTTTACTTTTGAAGGTTATGGGTATATTTTGAACGAAATGTGAGTACTTGAGCTCAATTCTAAGAATAGTTTGAAAAATGGTTGGTGAATTCCAGGTCTGGTGTCAGTATGCTTCGACTGCCTTAAGGACTATTGGTCGGCCATCGTTATAAAAAAAAAGGGATCCACAGTGGATGGGGTATGGTCATGTGAATTGTTCAACCAACTTGGATTGCGTATTTTATTTAGAAATGATGTCTCGTCTGCCATCGCTGGATGTATGGACTATTCTAATGACCAATTTATTTCACATCAAAACAAAACAGCCTTGAGTAAAATGTACCAAAGTTTTCGGATATAAAGGGCACAATTTCTGCCATATTCATATTCTTTTTGATTTATGTTCACAACAATAGTGTTGAATAACTGCTATATGATTTACATTATTTATGTCTAACTTATGCATTTGGTTGAACATTTCACTTGACCATACCCCATACATTTTGGATCTTTTTTTTTTCAATGATGGCCTACCAATAGTCTTTAAGGGGTATTCTACTTTAATATTACCTATATTGGGGCTAGATATATGGCATGTGTCTACAGCGTGGTATTTCAGTGTTGCAGCACTCTAAATCTGAGCCCTGTTACAAGTAGACAGCGTCGTGATATGACGGTTTTGTTTTTTTGAACCGACATTAAACCGCTAGTCTTGATTATCTTCGACGTATGACTGTAAATACAAACGTCTTGACCGTTCGTGCTGAAACAAATTTGAAACCGGAAGCATGTGACCGTACTTTTTTATTAAAATATTCCTGTCCATCCGCAATTAGTTCGTCGATATAATGATGAAGTTTCTTTCTTTGTTTATTAATAAATGTATTGTCTTTCTGCCTGTCTGTATATCTTGGATAGTAGGTGTTTCTATCTCAGCCAATCAGAAATCAGAAACGATACCAGAATCTCAGCAAAAGTCAAACTTTAGGAGAACAGTTCTAGATATTTGTCTTGATTACAAGCAAGCGTCGCAGCTGATCTAGACTATTAAACAGCATATTTACATGCAGAATGAGAATACCATTATAGGCTGTTTGCTGGTTGTAAAGACTAAAAAGTTTGCTAAATATCTCAAAATCTCAAATTATGTTAAATGCAAAAATATTGTTTTAGTGTCATGCACATACAAAATCATATATTTGCTAACATACAGCTTATTCACGCGGAAGTAGAATTCAGTGTACTAAATAACATAACAAAATCATATGGCCCTGGTACTAAACGTAAGGCATGCTTTGCATAAAATATTTAAAATAGTTTTACATAGGGAATAATTAAAATATGAAATCTTTAAAATTCAAACATACCACAACATGTTTCTTAAAAGTACGATATAGCAATACGCAACATATAAATTATGTACTCTTTATCTCGTTGACGTGTCATTATCTAGTTTTTTGTTGCGTAAAAGATGTATTGCATGAAGTCCTTGAGTTTCATTATATTTGACAGTGTATTAGAGTTAATTGTGTCAGCTCGCGCGTGCGCGTGATTGTATTAATTACGTTTTAAGGTGCACCAACATTGCTGAAAATGTATTTAAATTTCAGGTGGTACAGTGGGAAATTTCACAAAAAATTGCCCGACTTTAAGTAAACAAATCATGAAGAGCTGTATGTATATGTCGAAACCCATCACAAATTTATGTTTCTTTCTAATGATGGTATTTGCCTTACTTTTTCATTGTAAGCAAAAATGGAGTTTGAAGAAACGTTTACCTCGTCAGATGCTCGGTTTTCAAGGCAAAAGTCAAAACATATGATGTTTTTTAACTTTAAACAGCATGCTATACACTTTAGCTGTTTACACTATACGTATAGGGAGTGTGACGTCACCGTTTTATCTAGAATTATAAGGTCGTGAAGTAAAAAATCATAGTTTTCCGCAAAGTGAAAAAAATTGACTGACATTATAAATTGTGTTAATACTGTGAATAATCATATTGTGACATAAGCTGTATGTTGCTCGCTTTTAAAATATAGTATTTCTTATTGCAAAATTTCAATTTTGACTTTGTATTCAGAGAAATTGCACTTACGACCTTAATAAGTATCGGAAAGGAATCTTTTCATCAAAAAAGTTGTATCTGGCAGTTACGACCTTTTGAAATGTTATAAAAGTGATTATTATACCACTGTAAGTGTCTTTTATTTTACCAGTAATGAAGAATGTGACATCCAAAGAGATGCAAGAGATATGTTTTATACTTTAATTTTAACAAAATAACATTTAATAACAGAGAACTTTAATGCGTATTAACTAATGAACAGAAAATTAATCAATTTATAAACAAACATTAACAAATATTACAGTTGATTCTATGCTTGTATAGCACTTTCAAGGCTACATTACGATTAGTAAGTTTATTAACTAAGCATGTTTCATTATTAATTATTAGTCTTGAGACCTGGGTTATGTCACATTAATCATCCAATACATTAGTCATCCGAGCAATCAGACTCGTTTAGTTCTGGAAGTCTTGTGGACATGCTGCTGTGCGGCAATCCTTTATAAAAACGAGTGATATACACTCGGAATCACATTTGCGTCGCACAAACGAACAAGGTCTTTGTATTTTGCAGAAGCTATTGGTATTTCTGAATTGTAAGCTCGCTTAAGGTTAAAGCCTTTAACAGGTTTCATTGCCCTTCCTCTAAGATTGCCTCTAGCTATATCGAAGCATTTAAACTCTGATTTGTAATCATAGCGAACGTAAATTGTGTTCGGCTCCTCCTTTAAGCATTTGAAACTCCGTATTTTCATCCATTGAACTTTCTCTCCATATATGCTGATTGTTCTATTGAAATAGTGTTCGATGCGATTTTTTTGAAATTTACAATTTCCGAATTTGTCACTTCAATGACATTATACCTCGGATTTGAAACCTTGCTGTTTCGTACTGCACCTATCCAATCCGATGGTGCACACATTTCACATCTTCCTTGTGTGCTTTGCAATTGTAGCATGGACAGAGACTCCTTCCATCTGCTAATGTCCTCGTTCAAAATAATTATGAGTAATTCTCTTGATGGGAAAGTTCTGTACTGAGTACAGACACATGATTGAGAATGGCAGATTTCTTTTTTGGCCCGTGCAGCTATCTGAATAATATTCCCCCAGGCGTTTGTTGTATTTTAACAGACATGAGGCTATTTCATTACTGGCTCTCTTTGCGACACTTTCATACCACATGTAACAATCTGCTTGTCTTGAAATTGTGTCAAACACTGTGAAATTGTAGGTTGCAAGTTTTCTACTAAAATATGCTTCACCAATTTCCGTTTTTGGTGATATTAACACCTTTTGTAGGTCAAAGTTAATAAGGGGAATAGTTTTATCTTTACATGCCATTTCTTTATCTTCATTTTTCATGTTTTTAACATCTTCTTTTCTCAGTTGATGTGCAATGTATTCTTCTCTTTTCCAAGTTGTTCTTCTTCATCCAGCATTTTGTAAATTTCACAGAAGGAACACAAGTCCTTTTTGGGTTTGTGAAATTCCATGATGTATTCCGTGTTAAAAATACTTTCATTTAGCCAGTGTTTTTGAGCACTTCTCCCACTCTGCTTACACTTTTCACAGTATAAATTATCATTTTTCTAACTGTCAATTGTTTGTCAAGATACTTCTTTTGGCTATCCTTTCGGCAGTAATGTGAGTCAACGGCTGGAAATTTTTCAATATCACATCATGGATACGTATGTCTATTATAACTAAAATGTTTAAAATAATTTTCGAATATAAAATATTAATGATCTTAATTTCTTAAACCAAACACCTTCATTCAACAAGGTAACGTAAATTACGGTAACGTAGACTTAATAACGCAGGTATCAAAGGTATAAACATTATGTGAAACGAAATTTTGTAGTTTAAAAAGCATAAATAATGTTCAAAATGAGTTGTTTAAAGGAATGCTGCAATAAAATGTTAATAGTTTATTGGATGATTTGTTCTATTATTTCTTTTAACATGCAGAAAATAGAAAATGATTTAAAAACACACAATGTAACGGACATTACAAGAACCAAACATTATTAACATCATGTGCACGTATGTCTGTGATATCTGTAAGGTTTGGAATAATTTTCGGATGTAACATCATTAATGTTCTTAATGTTCTTAATGTCTTACGTTAAAAAACTTAATAAAACAAAGTAACGTAAATTACGGTAACGTAGGCTTAGTAATTTAGTAATGCAGGTATCCAAGATATAAAAAGTAAGTGAAACGAAAGTTTGTATTTTAAAAGGCATGAATATTGAAGACAATTTAAAATACAAACTCTTTTTTCCATACATTTTTAGTCTTTAAAATGCAGTAAAATTAATTATTATTTTATAGGTAACACGATAAAGCCCCAACGCTCAGATGGCACACATGTTCCAAAATGCTCTACACATAATGGGTTTTTAGAAAAATAGGATGTACAAAATTCGTGGGGGTGGGGAGTAGGGTTTCTCCTACTAGCTTACAGCCTATGGTTATACTTATCATACATTAGACGGTAAATATAGTTTTACCTTTATTGTTAATACTATATTACAATTATAAATTACAATAGCGTCCATTCATTTGTTAGCCAGTCATTTATTTAAAGAATTGTATATGTTTAAAAGTCTATGATGTTAAACATAATCATAACATAATCACGATCTAAAGAATTGTATGATATTATTAAAGCAAATACGGGACTCGGTGTATAACAAACGATTTTGTTAAACTGTAATTTATTCTGCATAGCTAGTGCAAGGCAATCTGTTTTGTTTTGTTTCAATGCATCCGGTATCTAAATAACAATCGTATCTTGACATTCAAGTACATTGATAAAAATGTTGGCTTACTGTATGGGTGTATTTCCTTTCAAATAATTTAAAATAAAGACATTTAATACGATTATGTGAATATCAACATTTAAGAATTATACTCCCTTTTGTGAAATTCCATTCCGATTCAAACAATCCTAAATAAGTTTACATGTAAGTTGCATTTTAATATGTTTACACATATACCTAGACACGTGCTATACTTGAATAACGAAAAAGTGTGTGTTGATCCATACTAAGCTTATATCATACTCAAGGTCATGTGTGTATTTGACTAATTCACAAAGTTACCGAGTATGCATATATAATTTAAGGATCTGCCTAGATACATATTTAAACATACTAAACTGGAAGTTTCATGTAACAAATATGCAAGATTATTTGAGTTCTAATATTTTTTCTTTTTCAAATGCAATCTCAATGGGTTAACACAAAATAGGACATAATCCTTAAACAATTGCTGTCAGTTTTGATAATAGAATGTTGACTTTATTAAAATCGCTATCACGTCAACAACAGGTCCACTTTACAACAGATGTACATTGTTTCTAAACCTACTGTATCGACAATAATAATGTTTATATGTATGTATATAACTTACACATTTACACTTATAACTTACATATCCTTTCGATGGGATGTTCTTTTATTTACACTGTCTTGTCAATTTGAACCTTGCAGACAGGATAATATCGAGGTTGTGTACACTTACAATCGAGTTAAGCTAACCAGTGGGCCACATTGCCTACTGACCGTTCCGAGTCGGTAACCCTGTCTTCCGTTGTGTATTGTCGTTTTTATTGTATAGTTAATTTGCTCTTTGTTTTTGGTGCAAAGCGGATCTACGGTATAATTGTGTTTGGGTGCTGTGATTTCTATAGGACCATTTTTCTCATTCTTTTTAGACATTTTGCGAATCCGAACTCAATTTACTACATATAAACGCCTTAACCGGTCAGGCAAAACATCACCTTATTGGTTTCATTGCCGAAGCGTCGAATTACGAGTTACCAACTCTTAATTCATTTTACGCATATTCAATTACGGGTATTTTAAGTATACGTGAATAAATCTAGACTTTTAGTCGGCACTTTTATGTTTTATTTAACGAAATTACCCCGCAAATAACGACAAAACTTCACTAAAAAATAAAACGTTTATCAAAACTCTATCCAGGTGTTCAGGTAATGTAATAATATGTGCCGATTAAAAGTATTGTTTTTTCACGCGTTCTTAAAATATCCGTCTTTGAATATGCGTAAAATTAATTATGAGTTGGTAACTCTTAATTCGACACTCCCGTTTTGGATTTTGTACAAGCTGATTAAATTCCTTTACATTGTATCTATAGAATTTGGATTCTTAAAGTATATAGGTTATATGTATATACCTCGTCGTCAGTATGTTTAAAAGCAGTGTACATATGTTGTAAAATGTGTTTGTTGTTGGCGGGATTGCTACGTTAATCGGCACACATTTATATCAAATCTTGAGAATAATAAGGTCGTATCTACCAGTTAAGACCCAACTTTTTATAATATCAAACAATAATGACAAAATTATAAGGTCGCATCTACCACTTACAGCCTTATATGATTATAGCCCTGTAGTTACGACCTTTTTGCAAAAAAAATAGCATCCATGCTTTAACTTACGACAAAAGATTAGATGAATAAAACCCTAGCAAACATACTTTCACTTTTGACAAAAGATTAGATGAATAAAACCCTGCTAAAGCAAACTGATATGAGGACGGGTATCAGACTGAAAGTTGCGCAATTGTGTATTGTGTGTGTTTTTGCTGCGGTCTAGACCATCGATATTAGTATTTATGTGGTAGTGTCTTAAGCGTCGGCAGCGTTTTACTTCTTTAAATTATCCATAAACATCCTAAAACTCATGGGTTATTAGGTCTTAAACTAAAAAACACATAAACCCAAAATATTGAAATTAGCTACACGCGTGCTAAGTTAAGTGCAACCTCCGCGCAGGGATATTTGTAGCCACTAATACCTGCCACCACACAAATCACGTGACGATAGCTGAGGCCATGTGATTACAAAAAAATGGCGATACACTAGGTAATGCTTGGTACAGCAAACTCTTGCCGTAACCAACAGGCAATTGACAATAACATCGATCATCACTTTCGAGAAGATGTTGAAAACATTCAACCTGGTTTTGGCTTGGGTGTAATCTCTTTATCAAAGTTACGCACAGCTTCCGCAATGTTCTCAACGGAATACATGTTTGTTTGTTTACAAGTACTGTAACTTAGCACAGACCTAATAACAAATTTATTAATATGTCTGTGAACTTAGTAACCGGTGTGCATGTTCGCTAAAATCGATTTATTTTTATATAAATAAATATTTTTTGTACCCAGATACCGTTTTTATGCACTATTTTCCTACATTATGAACAAAACAAGTTGAAATATTGGACTAAAAAGCTGCATTTCAGCTATATATATGTGTGGTGGCAGTGATTACTGTAACAGAAAGGGGAAGTAACCATTGCGGGGAGTTTGAGCTAAGTGTTGTGACAATATAATCAGTATAGTTTATCAGTAATTACAATTTCATAGTACGTTAGTTATAGGTATATACTCACGGTCAGTGAAAACGCACCACAAAACACATTCTTTTAAAAGTTAGAATTTGAGGCATTTTGAACAAAATATTATATAATTTTTATAAAGATCGATATTTAACATATTTTACGTGCATCTCTGGATTGATTGCATGCCACATTGTTGTTATGAAATGGACGTGCATTTGCAGATTTCTTCACTTACGCATAGCACTTACCGTTGTATGCTGAACGTCAAAATAGAGAACTGCTCGTACCTTTTAAAGAGACACACGGCAATCTTGAATGAATATTTTATGAAGCATTAAAATATGCGTCTCGATTTATTAATCCAGTATCATTTTTACTTTAATTAAAAGGTCTCCGGCCATGTTTTGCTTCATGAACATGTTTATTTAAATCGAAATCAATACACAACAATAGATATTTACAATTCACACATTACAATATCTGCGAACAGCGAGAATACGATTTTATTTGATGACGTAGAAAACTTTGAACAGGTAAATTAATTCACATGTAAATGAATCCACAGGTAAATGTAATTATCAATTATCCGGCAATAGTTGTGCAGCTATACAATTCAGACTGACCTCATTTTCCCGTGCAGTCACGCAGTGGTATAAGTAATATCTACGTCATGCAAATAATATTTATTTTTACATACACCTTAGTAGCGTTTTAAATATATATTTCTCTCCGCGACTATGATGTTTAAGAGTTAAATTTGTTAATTGATAATACTACAAAAAACGTGGTCATTCATCTTTAAACCTACATATTATTAAATAAAAGTTTGAGTTTTCATTTTTTCTTATTATTCTAACAGGGGTTTAAAGTTAACAGTTAGTAATATGCAAAAACAATTTGCTTTATACTATACTTAAAATTACTATTAATGATTGAATATTGCAAGTTATGTAGGCATTTTAACGGAACGCCGCGAGTTTTTCGAAAAGCAATATTGCCATGTGTCCCTTTAAATGACGTCTTTGAGGAGATCAGGCCGTTGATCGCACCACCATACCCCAGTATGCAAGGCGGACGCTTTACACGCAAGCCTTCGGTTGCGGTCACGACCACCTTGAAGAAACAAGACATATCCCCTTTAAGTCCGCCAATATAGGACAATCACAAAACGTTGAAAAAAACCCACAAATGTCACGCCTACCTTTGACTGCTCCCACAACAATGCCTCCAACGGCTGCAACTGGCACCCATATTGGCGACGTTAAAAGGGTGATTGCCTTCTTCAGCGGTGTGCTTTTGTTTTCAGACATTTTTAATTATACCGATTTAACTTCCCGAATAAATCCTTAACCTAGAGTGTATCTGGCAATTGTGTAAAGTGCGTTCTACCTCGTGGTAAAAAGCGCATACATGTTTTATTTGGTTACCGATATCTCTAACCTTATCTACATATTTAGCATGATAGGATCCGACTATGTTGTGTGTGTGCGGGCGGGGACGAGGGGGTCGTAGACGAAATTTTTGGAAGAATCTATTTTCAGTTTTAATTTGTATTTAAGTTGATGACACATTATGCAAATATACTTTTTTCCGAAACCTCCCCTATTAATGTCGCCCCTTAAGTATGTTTTCCTGTTTTTCATTTTAAGTTGTAGTTAAGTTTGAGTTTCTCGGTACTGTTTACTTTCCATTCACTATAATACAATTTACATGATCTAGATGCGGTTGAAATGTTTATTTATAAGTGCTTATCTTTTTGGTATCATTATTTCTAATTGACTCTTTGTATTAAACTGTTTAAAAGAAAATTATTTCACTTGTATATTGTGTTACATTAAAGACACAAGCAGATTAATTAGTGGTAATTGGAGTTGCTTAATACTTGAATATTGAATACACTGTATTGAGTGATAACCTATGTTTATTAGTAATTAAAATTGACACATTGTCACCCAATGCTGCCATGTAAATTAAACTGGTTTCCAGTTCACTTATTTTTGTTAACTCGCATATGCTAGGTTTAAGTTTTAGTTTCATTTTAGTTTCTACGTACTGTGTACTTTGCGTTTACTATAATACAATTTACATGACCTAGTTGCGGTTGAAATGGTTATTTATAAGGCTTATCTTTTTGGTATCGTTATTTATAATTGACGCTTTGTATTAAACTGTTTAAAGGACAATTATTTTTACTTGTATCTTTTGTTACATTAAAGACACAAGCAGATTAATTAGTGGTAATTGGAGTTGCTTAATACTTGAATATTGAATACACTGTATTGAGTGATAACCTATATTTATTAGTAGTTAAAACTTACACAATGTCACCCAATGCTGCTATGTAAATTAAATAGAGATTATCTAACTGCTGGGATCGATTATAGGGAAATCCTTCACGAAATGATAGGCGTGTGGTTCTTTTCACGAACGAGCATAAGCGAGTGAGTGAAAAAACAACACACGCCTACCATCGAGTGAAGGATTTTCATATATAATGATCACAACAGCTTAATAATCTATTTACATTTTTAATCAGATTATGTATGACTTTAACAAGAATAATCGCTTTATTTAGCGTTAAAGTCAGATGACGCCGACTTCACCAACACGTTATTAACGTCATGACTCAACGCACAGTTATTTTTGCGTTCATAGTTAGTTATTAATATTTAGCGATTATGAATATTCCTTCACTGAGAAATCCAAATCTTTCACCCATAGACATGTAATAAAAAGATTTCCTGTCTTTTTGTTAACTCTCATATGCTATCCTTTCTTTTTCAAGACCTGTCTTCTCTTACAGATGTTAATTGACTTGTTGTGAAATGTATATGTTTAGCGTATTTTATTTAGCCTTTTTGTTGATAACAACTATATATCTTTATAAATAAAGTTAACAAAAGGGTTGACAAGGCGGTAGCCTTATTGTCAACCCTTTTGTGTTTGTGATTTCGTTTGCATTTTTTATTACTTTTGCCTTTTCGTTTGTCTGTTTGCGAGTTTGTTTTTGTGTTTTGTGGTTGACTGTCGTCCTTGAATGCTGCTTTCCCTGTCCGATATTTTTATCCTTCTTTACCTTTTAAAAGGAAAAGGCGTTGCCTGGTTAAATTAATTTATTGTCGGTGGGTGAACATCAGGGAATCCTCTAAGTAATGATGTCATATCAATTCAATAAATTGGCACAAACTAGCCAACCATGTACAACAAGTGGACCCGGAATTAAAACATTATGTGCATGTTTCAAAAACGGCGATAACTAATCTTGTTAGAACATGTGGCCTATCATGTTGCTTTGTACATTTATTGACAACAGCATGGTTACGTTTAAAGCTGCATAACCTATACTTTAAATGGTAGGAACTCATGAATATGATTTATTCACGGGTTTTCTAGTTTCATTTCAAGAACATCTACAAAGTCGGTATATGATATATTTGCTCTTCAATTCCTGAAGATAATCACAACAGCACCGACATGTGTTGATAAAGGTTTACACCACTGAAGGTTAATTGAAATGTGCGACGTGAAAGATAATATATTGATATATGTTAAGGTGTGTTTAAATATGGTAAGTCATTTTACTAAATTTTACTAAATGGTACTTAATTTACCATGTTGTCGAGAAGGCCGTATATCTCATGACTGTTACTCCTCTTGTGCTTCTATACAGAGAGAAGCAAATTATGTTTTTGAAATTATGGTGATACGTGTGTAGAGGTACGATGTGCACTTTTCGATGTCATATACGTAAATAATGCCTTGCATAAAATTTGACCTTAAAATACCCGAATTACCCATGAGTTGGTGATATGAAATTACAAATAAAGACACTCCTACAAAGAAAAATCTCGATTTAAGTAAAGAATTTGTAGCTTTAAGCGTAATCTAACACAGTGACTATGATGTAACTGACCTATTGTGAATATTTCTATTCACGTTATACCCTTCATCAATCCGAGACCTAACGTGATTGCCCCAGCTCAAGTGCTGATATTGGTCGAGGCTCGATACGCACGCAATTCAGATTGATAGTAAATGTGCGATATTGGATAGCATTACAGTAAAGGTGCGATATAGGATAGCATAACAGTAAAGGTGCGATATAGGATAGCATTACAGTAAAGGTGCGATATAGGATAGCATTACAGTAAAGGTGCGATATAGGATAGCATTACAGTAGAGGTGCGATATAGGATAGCATTACAGTAGAGGTGCGATATAGGATAGCATTACAGTAGAGGTGCGATATAGGATAGCATTACAGTAAAGGTGCGATATAGGATAGCATTACAGTAAAGGTGCGATATAGGATAGCATTACAGTAAAGGTGCGATATAGGATAGCATTACAGTAAATGTGCGATATAGGATAGCATTACAGTAAAGGTGCGATATAGGATAGCATAACAGTAAAGGTGAGATATAGGATAGCATTACAGTAAAGGTGCGATATAGGATAGCATTACAGTAAATGTGCGATATAGGATAGCATTACAGTAAAGGTGCGATATAGGATAGCATTACAGTAAAGGTACGATATAGGATAGCATTACAGTAAATGTGCGATATAGGATAGCATTACAGTAAAGGTGCGATATAGGATAGCAATACAGTAAAGGTGCGATATAGGATAGCATTACAGTAAAGGTGCGATATAGGATAGCATTACAGTAAAGGTGCGATATAGGATAGAATTACAGTAAATGTGCGATATAGGATAGCATTACAGTAAATGTGCGATATTGGATAGCATTACAGTAAAGATGCGATATAGGATAGCATTACAGTAAAGGTGCGATATAGGATAGCATTACAGTAAATGTGCGATTTAGGATAGCATTACAGTACATGTGCGATATAGGATAGCATTACAGTAAAGGTGCGATATATCATAGCATTACAGTAAATGTGCGATATAGGATAGCATTACTGTAAAGGTGCGATATAGGATAGCATTACAGTAAAGGTGCGATATAGGATAGCATTACAGTAAAGGTGCGATATAGGATAGCATTACAGTAAAGGTGCGCTACTATAAATGCGATAAAGGGGCGCATGCAGTTAAGGTGCGATATAGGGTAGAGGGGTCAGAACAGTAAATATGTACTATGAATGTTATATAGGGGTCGTCCAGTAAATTATACGCGATATAGGGTAGTAGAACAGTGTTGTCTAATAGGATTATTACTAGAGTAACGTGTTCTGGAAGTTTGTATCACCTCTCATAGGTAAATGCCAGATCAGGATCACACTCGAGGCTCTGAAAGTTTGTATCACCTCGAGTAGGTAAATGCCAGATCAAGCGACTCGAGTGTGAACCTGCCACACAGCACTATTGTGAATGTCAATAAATACTGACTATGTACAATAGTATTAGTGCGATATATTTTAGCATTACAGTCTAAAGCTACGATAGTATGAGTGATACAGGGCCCGTCCAGTAAAGGTGTGATATTATAAGGTAGCATTGCCAGGGCCGTAGCTACCTGTACGCAGAGTACGCAGCTGAGTACATATGTCTGCAAAAATAAGAAAATTAAAAAGTTAAAAAATACACAAACACAAAAAGAACGGGGTTGAAAGAAATATGTTTTCCTATTCAGTTTTCCATGAACATATGAAAATCTAAGCATTTAAAACTATGAATACAAACAATAAATAAAACGGACCTGCCCCTGGTTCTCTAGCATAACGTCTCTCTTGAGTACACTTTCCAAATTCGACAATACAGATGCGATAGTATGCGTGCGACATATGGGCGCGTTCAGGAAACGTGTGATATTACAAAGTAGCATTACAGTAAAGATGCGATAGTAAGCGTGCGACATAGGGGCGCGGTAAGTAAATGTGCGATTTTATAAAGTAGCAATACAGTAAAGATGCGATATATGTTAGCAGTACTGTAAACATGTGATATAGGGTTGCTGTAACTGCAGGCGTGATTCTGCTTCTGGTGATCATTATAGGTACCACATAATTAGAAATAGTGTATTCCTGACTAAATGTGATACATAGTTAATGATTGTATCAGAAATACAGGATTGTGCAAGGCACACACGTCCTGAAAACCCTAACGGCCTTGCTCTGATACTAATAGTTTTGAAAATAACAACATTCCATAGTAGTTAGTGCATGGGAACATCTTAATCATTGCTCTGTAGTTTAAAATGTCTAGGTGACCTCCGCAGTAAGTGCTAAAGGTCAAAGTTTTAACATTCTGTTGTTTTATATTGTTCTATATGCCACGAGTTCCCCAAGGCTGTCATTAGTAGTCAAAAATATATTTAATTTATGTGACCTTTGTCTTAACTAGTTTACGAGCCACGCATGCACGGCACATAGTACGTTTAGTATAGCTTGATCAGTCTATTCAATAAGTAAGTGTGCATTACAGGTACAGTCCGAAATGGACATCTTAATGACCGATATCTTGACCAATTTCCTTGACCAAATATGGCTTCTATACCTGACTATATTATAGGCCTCACACTAAACATGCTAAAAGTAGAAATTATTCCCTATATTTTCATCTAAATTAAAATGCAAAATATCAATACAAAAACATCAAATTATATTATCATAAACAAATGATAGCATCCACTTTATATAACATATGACTAAACTGTACACTTTCGTCTTTTATAGTCTGTATAATGTGTATACATTAATGTTCGTTTTTCATCACTGCATAGTTGAGCACATCCGGTTGGTATGACATCTGGTTGGTATTTCATTTAGTTGAAATGACCTATGTTCGTAGGACACCTGATTAACTGCTAGCGTATCACTTGCTTTGTAGACACAGCCTCTCCAACCCGAGTGTCTTCAAACAGCGATAACACTGTTTCACTAGGTAAACTATTACTAAACTATTACCTCATTACTATTACCTCACTATTTCACTAGGTAACCTATTAACTCATATTATACGGTTTCGGATTCGGACGCTCGTGAACGTCCATATTGTTCACCTGATTCAATAAAATCTTTCCCAGTCACGTCAGTGTCATAATATGTCAATGCTGTGTGCATTACCTGTGAGCCTATATGACTTTGTAAACCTACACCTCTTCCTACTTCAACCAATGCACACGTGTCGTACGCATTACTTCAATTTTAAAGCAAAGCACAATACACATGCATAATTAATCGTTATCCCTTACAGCATCGCTTAAACTGTACAGAATTAATTTACCCCGTGTCACATCTACAATAATAATAACCGCATTACTACCTACATAACTATTCCCGAAAACCTTTAGAAAGCTCATGATTATCCTACAACCATTTACCTACAACGAGTACTTTACTACCTATGTATGTCCAACGATAACTAGGCAGGGAAGTAAGCCTACAGAAAAACAAAACCGTTTACCATTCTAGGGAAATCCAGAAGAGTATGGGCATGATTGATGTTAAATAAAGACTTTCTCAACAGGTCTGAATTTGCAGAAATTGATCATGTTTTCCAAGGAAGGATTGAGAGAGGATCTCTCTTAGGCGGGGATAACTTTATAGGTGTTATTATTCCCACTGCAGGACTTAGCGAAAGAGAAAGTGGTAAAAGGGGGGATGTTTTTAGGATGGCTGCGTATTGAGGATTGATTTTCGCTGAATGGAGCCATTTCGGATTGAGGTTACTTGAGTTTTCCAGGCTTTGATCAAACGAAGCTTCCAGAGGAGAATAGAATGGGTGAGTAATTCGGGGTGAAAATCCCTTCATAAGAAAGTAGGGATATAATCTGGAATATTTATTTTTTCATATCACGTATAGTTCTGGTATGAACGATAAAGTTTCATCACATGTTTAGTTGTTGTAGTTCTGTTATACGTGAAACATGTGTCGTTTGTTATTACTTACTGGTTCTTTGCGATCATCAAGCTCAGTCTTTGTGTCTTTAAAGTAGAATATCGTTTAAGCCGGTGCTAGGAGGCGTAAGAGGTTTTGCATTACATTACCTCTCATGAACAGACTCAATAAAATCGAGTCTGATGCTTTTATCTCTTGTTTGTGTTTGTTGCTTCCAAGGGTTCCCCCTTTCAGTATTTATTGACATTCGCACTAGCATTTGTTTAGTGCTGTGTGGCGGCCGTAAAACGTCGCCCAGACTACAAATCAGTAGTGTTATTACTAACTGGTCCTTTGGGATCATCAAGCCCAATATGTGTGACTTTGAAGTAGAATATCGCTTAAGCCGTTGCTAGATGTGCTCTTAATATATAACCTCTCATGAGCAGACTCAATAAAACCGAGTCTGCTACTTTTATCTCTTGTTTGTGTTTGTTGCTTTCAAGGGATTCTCCTTTCAGTATTTATTGACATTCACACAAGCGTTTGTTTAGTGCTGTGTGGCTGCCTTTAAAAGACGCCCCGACTACAAATCAGTACTGTTATTACTTACTGGTCCTTTGGGGTCATCAACCCCAATCTTTGTGGCTTTAAAGTAGAATATCGCTTAATCATTTGCTAGGAGGCGTGAGAGGTGTTGCATTTTACATTACCTCTCAGGACTCATTAAAACCGAGTCCACTACTTTGATCTCTTTTTGTGTTTAATGCTTCCAGGGGACCTCCTTTTCGATATATACCAGACATAAGTTATGCTGTATGTACGTCTAACTTGTATTAAGACATCCTCGGGAAGGGAAATAATTCATTCTGAAATCTTTAAAACTGTCGAAGTATGTTATCTACCCTTAACCTTTTACTTCAAAGTTATTACAAATTAATTATTACTACACTAATATATTAATATTTGTTGCAATTTATTTGTTCTTGTATGCATGTGTTTTAATAAATGTGTTATTTGAAACTAGTTATATTTATCGGTGATAAATAGGTAAAATCCGTTAATATACATGATATACAGACTTCCGTTCATATACGAACTTACCAGACGTGAAATGAAATGTATAGCATATTCCCAGGATGGGAATACTCCGTTTGGTATTGTTTTAAAAAAACATGTGGACCCTATGATGACATCTACCTAAATCCTGAAAAGAAATATAAGGTTAATATGTGTCATACATCTTGTCTTGTTGTGTTATTAACGGTCCATGTTCACGTTGCGCTTGCTTCCGCCAATTCACTGAGTACTTACTTTGTTGCTTTCTATACTTCTGTTTTTATATTCGTGTATACGATTGTATTATCGTTTTCATGTATTTATACTGCCTATTAATTCAGCCGAGTTGTGTAGGACTATTACCTTGCTGGAATTTCCGTATTTACGCTGGCCTTTTAATTGGGGTGACACAAGTGTAAAACAAGGTGTCAAGTGAACTTGCGTTCAATCAATCTTTCGTAGATTATTTGTGTTTTTAATCGGATATATGCGACTTTCATTCGTTCGTGCGGTTCAAATGCTTTGTTGTACCAATATCGGTTTTCGCTTATCGGAACAATATATTTATATTTATATTGGTATTCAATATATAGAGAATAATAATTGGGTATTTTCATAATACACCCTATATCAGGCCTGATACACCATATCAGCCCGAGAGCTTTAGCTCGAGGGCTGATATGGGTCGAGGGCCTGATATAGGGCGTGATATGAAAATAAACATTTTCTATTCTATTTATAATATACTTCAGCAATGACTTTGTTGAACTGGTTTGGTGCACCCTACAACCGGTTTAAACCCCCAGTGGCCTACTTTGCCACTGACCGTTCCAAGGCGGTAGCCCTATTGTCAACCCTTTTTGTGTTTGTGATGTCGTTTGCATTTATTATTGCTTTTGCCTTCTTGTTTGTCTGTTTGCGTGTTTGTTTCTGTGTTTTGTGGTTTACTGTCGTCCTTGAATGCTACTTTCCCTGTCCGATCTTTTTATATTTCTTCAGCTAACTTAATACGCTGTTTTCCAGAAAACAATAATAGTATTAATATATGTAATACCATTCTGACGTGTTCACGTCTGTCGCGTAAGTGAAGATCTATACTGTTTTTTTCCGAAATTTGATTTAAAATGAATGCCATTGAGTTTGAAATTGTCTAATTCAGAAAATGAATGGTCACATGTGGTTATTTTATCCACTGATGGTTCTATATCATTGAGTTTATTATAAATGTGCTAAAATCTATTTATGGTCCGTGTATTATGCATTATTGCTTTCTTTGTTTTACTTCTATCTATCTATCATCTCTTTTATTTCATTTTCTAAGCATTACTAAAGTCATTTCCGTTGAGTTATGTTCGAAGATGACACCTCAACGTACACATGTAAATTTAGATGCATAGCCAATAATCTGGCGCGAAAACAGGATGGATGCAGGCGACATACGACATACGCGTGACAAATCGTGGTCCCGCCTTATTTCCATTAAGCGATGGGAAACCTTATATTAGCCGGATTTTACAGCGGATATTTCAACAATAAAATACGTTTAAAAACGTTTTTTACTGAAAAAAATGCTATAACCTGTGTAAAATTACCTATTAATGTTTTAATTTTACAATATGCAAACTTTTCAAACCGAAATTAAGGTTTTATTTCCTACCCCAGCCAGCCTCGTTATAGCTTATTGGAGAAGGGGTTGGTAGGGGTATGACATTTAATACTCGGAACACGTAATGACAATCGTAAACATTCGGTTATTTTCGTGATATGACTTCTTATCACCCTTTATTTCAGTGATTCTCTCTTTCTCTCCAAACACAAATTTTATTTATTCATTTATTAATTATTTTCTACATTGATTTATTGAATAACATTTTATTATTAAAATAGTCACCGTTACAGTAAAGAACTAGAGCCTTTGTTTCTGGAAACATTCAATATTTATGACAAATACCATTAAATGGTAACGTAAATTTCATGTTTATGTCACGTAACGTAAACTACATTGTCTTTGGAAATTTGTTTTATTCCATGAGACTTTGTTTTTAACATGTTTGATAAATAATATAAAATATACATACCGTTTTGTTGCATATAATTTTTTTTTGAGTATTACATTTTCAAAACATGATAATGGTAACGTATTTCAAATGGATGTCACGCCCTTATGGCCCCATTCTCATTTGGCAAACATACTTCATTTTGAAGGAAATGCATACCCTTTCAGGAAAATATATCCTTCAAAATTCCACCAGAGTGAGATGGCGTCTTTTGGTAACTTACGGTCTAGTCATTATTAAGAGTATTTATGATTTTTTGATAACGATCAGGGTGTAACGTAAACTACAGTATATTTTCATATTTGCATCACGTTGAAAAGGCTGTCTAAATTAAACTATTCATAAATAACATAAATATAGGTAGTATTTGTTGTTCATATGCAAATTCTTTACTCATATTCAAATTTATTGAAAGTGTTTTGGAATTGTTATGGTAACGTAATTGTCACGTGTGTTACACACAAACGCCCCAACGCTCAGATGGCACACATGTCTCATTTTGAAGCTTATTGTATGTTCTTTCAGAGAATCATACCCTACAAAATTTCCCCTTGGGGGAGGGGGTCTACAGCCAGCCCTACGGACCTCGGTACTGATATTAAATTCTCTGTATGATTTCGGGCGTGATATGGAAAACGGAGAGTACGGTAAGTTATACACACTATCTCGTTTACTGGGATGACAATAGGGTAAGAGTGAGATCTGGTGCTCCCTAGAAGCTGGTTTAAACCCCCAGCAGCCATTTTCTTCGCCACTGACCGTTCCAAGGCGGTAGCCATTTCGTCAACCTTTTTGTGTTTGTGCTGTCTTATTTTGCCTTTTTATCATCTTTATTAGATCATGGCGGGGATTTCTTTATTTACACTGTCCTGTTTAAATGGGATGACAGTAGGGTAAGTGTGAGGTTTGGTGCACCCCATAACCGGTTTAAACCCCCAGTGGCCTACTTTGCCACTGACCGTTCCAAGGCGGTAGCCCTATTGTCAACCCTTTTGTGTTTGTGATGTCGTATGCATTTAGTATTACTTTTGCCTTCTTGTTTGTCTGTTTGCGTGTTTGTTTCTGTGTTTTGTGGTTGACTGTCCTCCTTGAATGCTACTTTCCCTGTCCGATCTTTTTATATTTCTTTATAGTTATTATTTGTTTATGTGTGTGTTTGTGGTTGAATTACGTCCTTGAATGCAATTTTCTTGTTCGATATTTTTTTATCTACTGTTCATGATCCCAAAGAACCAGTAAGTAATAAACTAATGATTTGTATTCGTGGTAACTTTTTTACGCCCGCCACACAGCAAACAAACGCTAGTGGGAATCTCAATAAATAAATTGCTTTTATGTTTAAACACTTCTTTTCGAAATCCAATCTTAACAGTTCAAGCAAATTTACCATTAAACTGGGCTTTGACCTGTGTACAGTATTTATTGAAATTTACAGCGTTCTTTTAGTTTTTGTTGTCCTGAATATAGCTTGCAGAGAGTAGCACTGACTTCAAAACAGTAGTGTTATGAAGTTGTTTTTTTTGGGATCTTCGAACTCAATCTGTGTTACTTTAAAGTAGAAAAACTCTTAAGCGAGACCTTCCTGTGTGAGACGTGTTGCACATGTTCTCTCGTGTTGTTTTCATTTCTTCCAAGAATCCCCGTTTAGGTTTTACAAGTTACGATGTCGATGGTACGATGTTACAACTGCGATGGTACGATGGCGATAGGACGGTGGTACGATAGCGATATCGTCATCGTACCATCGCCATCGTACCATCGTGTCATTGCGCAACGACTGGTCAACGTCGATACGCGATGTTACGATGGCCCTAATAGAACACCACATCTTATAGTCAAATTTAATTTTAAAACCAATTTTTATCGTAACTATCAACCAGAGAATATCAACGAAATACGGTGTTCCGTTAGGGCTATCGTACCATCGCGTATCTTACAAGTCGATGAGCAAGGGTACGGTGGTACGATTAGGATGATATGATTGCACGATGGTACGATGGCGATGGTAGATGGTCCATCCCGTTGGCAGATAATAGCACAGTTTTCTCGATTTTACGCGACGTTTTTCATAAGTTACCAAAAATAAGCATTTTATTATTCATATTTTGTAAGACAAAATGATGAATAGTTATTGTTTCCGTAGATCACATACCATATACAGAAATTTATGTGTTTTGACACTAAATCTCAAGTAATATATGCTTCCAAATCTATTCTGCTAATAAAGCATTAGAACTTTGTTATTTATGGAAAAAGAAATCATAACAATACATGCAACTGACATTTTGTACTAGACGTTCGTAAATGTGATCACTTTTAAAGTACTGAAAGTCATGTTCATGTTCCCTACAATCGGGTAAACAGAAAAATAGCAAAAAATATATTAACCACTTGTCACGCAATACTATAACTTTAAACGACACTCTACAAGCAGATGTTTCCTTGATATATATAGTTCAGTTATTTTTATAATTGAAAATGTTTGTTTAATATCTCATTCTTCCCCCTTTTAAAAATAATTACGGATGTATCACAATTGTAAAGCATATTGTTGCTCAGGTCATATTTGTTTATATCAAATGTATCATTGATTTAAACATATTTTATTGCCAATAATTTGTTACATACAGAATAATATCCGCATATATACAATACAAATATTATAATGACAAATGGGTCGAGTAACAAGTTCTACCAAGACTAGTTTAAACCTTTCCCAGTTAACATCTTGGCATTGCAAATGCGTATGGCTGAGCTAAATAAATTACAATAATTACAATGGCAAATAATACATGTAGAGAGAGAGAGTATGATGAATAGTGAACACAACATATGAGAGAGAGAGAGGGAGAGAGAGAGAGATAGAGAGAGGGGGAGGGAGTTTTCCCTAATCTCTAAGTTCCAATCAGTTAGAAAACATTAACGCTTTTAACAGTGTATACATCTTACATCAATTGATATACTGTAGCTCTATAACTTGATATATGTTATAACAACAACAGCAAACACTATAATGGTATGCTTAGAGTGTCAAAATATGTCGGAAAATCAGACACCTATGTGTATCATTATAATTGCCATTTAAATGAATATACTCGTGGTGAAGGTCAACGGTTTTAATTTATTTACAAAATAAAAGTGTTACTTTATAAGTTGAACACCACTTGAAAAAAAGAAAGTTAGTCGTTTAGAAAATGAATCATCCTTTGCTTATACGAAGAATTTAGTATATGTATTATCTTGCATTCTCACGTTATTGTTCCAATGATAGCTAGATTAATCGTTAAACAAAACACTATTTGTTTTACCTGAGGTTTCTATCAGTTATTTCGTATTAAATATGCCTAAAGTAACCAGACAAGGAATGTCGAGGTCATGGCGATTGACGATAATAACATGTTGTCGTAAACAAGCACGCTATTTATATTTCTTGTTATTGCAACAACATATTGCCATATGATACGACGCGTTTGTATGGACTTTGAAATAACCACCAGTGGCTTTTAATCTCAATGAGTGAAATACAGATAATATGTGTTTATAGAGCAACGTATATTTGGCCACAATAAAAAATAATCTAGAACATACAACTAGTGCAGTTAAGAAGGGTCTTCATCTTCGAAGTTGTGCAACACTAGATACTGCTAATGAATTGCCGACATGTGTCTGTGTAGGAATGGTGCTATATAGAAATGCAGTTACCATAACGTTTCTATAGATTTGGTTGTGTACAAAGTTACTGTTACCAGCTGATCTGTCGATCTGTCGAAAGAGTACTTGTTCTGTGCTCGTATCTGCTGTATGTTTAACACCATGTAAGCACTTGATAAATGCCTAAAAACCAACTGACAACTGGTAAAATGGGCGTAGCTTTAGGTAACTAGTATACATTAGAGAACATATTACCAAATATCAGCATAATATAGTGCCATATTAATACGAGTACTGTATACAATCAGCATGTAATGATTTATTGTGTATTTTCAGTCGCTGTAAGAAGCTTACTTTTTCTGGACACTAGCTTGTAACTTTAATCGCTATGCTTTCCTCTTTGATTGTGCGACCGGACAGATTGTGGACCTTGTGATGACTTCTACCTACGTGTAAAAAAACGTAGCGTTTGATATTTGTCTCAAATCATGTCTTGTAGTACGCTTAAAGGTTTGTTTTCTTGTTGCTCCGGCTGCTACCAAGTCATCCAGTACTGTTTTGTGATTTGCTATACCTTTTATTTACATATACATGATCATCTGTTTGTTATACTTATATATGGTGCAAATGAGGTTTGATGAACTCTAGAGTCTGTTGTAAAAACCCCATCGGCCTTTCCCCCACTGACCGTTCCAAGGCGGTAGCCCTGTTGCAAACCCGTTAGTGTTTGTGATAATAAATTCCTTGCTTATTCATTTGGTCCTGTTCGACTGGTATACCTACTTGTATCCGGACATTTACAAAGCTGTTAAAATGTGTATGAGTACTTGCATTATTTCACATTGAATGTTTTAAACTAGTTACATGTATTATCATCATTACACAACATCATCAACATTAAAGTCGAACACAAGAGCGTATGAATAAATAAACATCTTTGCATGCATAATGTTTCCGTCGTTATGAAACAATTGTATCTGCATGAAAAGCTGTAGTTTTCATTGGATGGAATGTGAGACGCGAATTCAAGGATTGGATAATAAATAAAGTAGGGGCCTCAAGGTTTCATTGGTCATTGGTTCGTTGGATTCAGATTTGAATCGGATGTTTTTTTTGTATTGAAGTATATTCTGGGGGCACCTCAAAGAATTATATGTATCGATATTTAGAATAGGGATCGGTTATCGTATTCCTATATATCATTTCCCTCAGATTTTTTTTGATGGACCTTTAGCAATTCTGTTCAATTCATCAGTACATCTACTAGGTCGCAATAACCCTGTTATTGTGCACTAATGCCGGAAGGTTATTGATTATATAAATGTCTTCCTGTTTACAAGTTGTTTATAAACATGCACTTAACCGATAATAAAAGATAACAAGTTCATCCGAGATCGGGATTTGTCTTAAAATAAGAGCATAGCTAAAAGTCAAACACGCACTTGAGCATTGAAGGTCTACAGAAACAACTACAATTAAAAAGGTTAAAGAAAAGGCAAGGTATGCCAAATCACACATATAAAAGAGTTGAAAAAAGGGCTACCACCTTGGAGCGGTCAGTGACAAGAAGGCCTCTGCGCTTTAAATCAGGCTCTAGGGTGCACATTACCTCACTTTCACCATATCGCCATCCCAATAAAAAAGGACAGTTTAAATAAAGAAATTCCCATCGTGCTATATTATTTAATAGTTAATATAAGTATAAAAAAATATGTGCGCAAATATATTTCACTGTCCACATGTGAAGACGTATTTTTTGATATATTTAGGGTGATTTCCTACTGTAAATGTTCTTGTAATTCAAGAAATGGTAAATGTGCAATATTAAACGAATATTTGATAATGCATTGCCATGTCTATTGGTTATGTCAAATGTATATATACCCAACACAAATTGTATATCAGCGCGTCAGTTTTATCTCTATTTTCAAAATAAATACATGTATGATGTATTATGTATTATTGTTGATTGGTAAAAGAAGTAACTATAGCTGTAAAATTTTGTCAATATATTTTCTGTATTTGTTTTATTAAGCCAATTTTAGAACCAAGTACTTGAATTTTAGTTCAAAATCAATAGAATGTTTTTTGCAGTTTTCTGTAAACATAAAGCATTTGGTTCTGCAGATTATGACACAACAGTCACCAGTGGTTGTTTGACGATTTTGCCACACCAGAATTTGGCAAAAATTCCAAACAGTTCTAAAAGAAGTATAGTATTTCCGTACATCTGATATGGTTTCTTGGGTCACATACATTACATCTTGTACCATTTTGGTACAAATTTACATTAGCAAGAGACGATATCATGTCAAAGTGCTAAAGCCGTGGGATTTTCATTAATCCCTTGGGATTTTTTTTATCCCACATGCCCCATATGACTATTCAAAAAGTCCCGTGTTATTTTTACCACATATTTTACTTGGGAGAAATAACCCATGGGATTTTGAAATTTTAAATATCGATTATTTAACCAAAGTTTACAAAGGCATGTGGTTAATAAATATAAACAAATGCTAATTATGTATTATCTAAACTTAGGATTGTTTTACCCATATCTTTTTATACCCATGGCAATATTTTCTCGGGATTATTACCCCACAAGTTAATTAAAGGGACACACGGCAATCTTGATATTTAGAACAACAGATTGCTGCTTGCCGTTAGTCTTTCTGCATACTAGTAACATTTGTTCAGTCATTATTATTAATTATAAGAATAGTATAAAACGAATTGCTTTTGCATATTATTAACTGTTGATAATATTGCATCACAAATATTCTTCATCCTATTGTAGAATACGACGAAAAATGAATTGAATTGAATTGGGGTTTTAAGGCGCACCAACACATGAAAAGGTTATATGGCGCCTAACAGGCATGAACATGCCAGGCTCATCTTCCATGTACATCGAGATAAAATATGGAAAATGGGCCTAGAACCTTCTCACCCTGAACTGCAAAGTTGCTGCAAATTATATCGTAGAAACTCCATTTACGCTGAAGCCACGTTATTGTTTTTCTGCCACTGCTCTTTTGATTCGAGCGAGATAGCACCTGAAACAATGCAGGGATCATGATGAAGAACTTTAATGAACATGAACAAAAAATGATAAAATGAACATGAATTTGAGGGGATTCTACCCCTCTGCCTACCTCTCCAAAGGGATCTGCAGTGGACATATTCTTTGCCCCGTGACCAAACGGGGGTCCCCGGAAACCACACGGGGCGACGAAAATAGAAGTGTATTTTTATTTAATCATATGCAAGCATATTTAAAGTCAAAATGGTGCTGTATTAATAAATCGAGACGCTAATTGCAATGTTTGATAAGCACTTCAAGATTTCCATGTGTCACTTTAATTGGTATTTTAGAAAAAGTTTTAAAACTATTTTGAAACGTTTATTGTAATTTGTTGTTTTAAATTATACCATGTGTAACAATAATAATGACATAACATACATGATTATTCATAGACAAATATTAGTGGAAAGGAAAATAGAACATAGTTGTAGTAGCTGTAACATTAGTGGTATTGATAGTAACAATAGTGGCAGCTTTAGAAATACAGCGGTTGTATGATTACTTAAAGCAGAAGTATTATCTGCAACGGTAGTATCATCAAAATATGTAGAAACAGAAGCATCAGCAACCATTGTAGGAGTAGCAGCTGCAGAAGTTGTCACGGCAAAAAAAGTATCGTTTGTAGCAATTGGAACAGAAGTAGTGGTAGTAGAAGCTACAGACGTAGAAATAAAAGTAGCAGTGATGGAAGCAGTAGCAATAGCAGCAGCAGTAGTATTACTAGTAGCAGTTATGGTGGTAGTAGTTATGGTAGTACTATTAGCAGATGCAGTATCAGTAATAGTAGTAGTTGTGTATTGGTAGTGTATAAGTATTAGTTGTAAAAGTAGTAGTATAAGTGGGGGTAGTAGTAGTCTTAATAATAATAGTAGTAGTAGATGAAGTGGTAGTAGTAGTAGTAGTAGTGTAGTAGTAGTAGTAGTAGTAGTAGTGTAGTAGTAGTAGTAGTAGTAGTAGTAGTAGTAGTAGTAGTAGTGTAGTAGTAGTAGTAGTAGTAGTAGTAGTGTAGTAGTAGTAGTAGTAGTAGTAGTAGTAGTAGTAGTATTAGCGCCAGCAGTCCAATTCCATTTTTTATCGTAAAATTATTGACAAAAAACAAAAAGAAACATCTGTTTTATTGTTTCTATTTTTCCAACGTAGGATAAAACTACATGGGAGTTTAAAAATGCCTGGGGATTGTTTACATTGACATAACATTTCAGTCCTTTCTGATGTTAAATTTAGACTAAAATTCATAGGATTTAACAAATTTTAACCGAGGAGCAACATCACATGTACAGGAGTTGGCTGTTGCATGCTAATATTGTTTCACATTTTGCATTACATACATTTTTGCATTACATACATTTTTGCATACATTTTTGCATTACATACATGTTTGCATTACATACATGTTTGCATTACATACATTTTTGCATTGCATACATGTTTGCATTACATACATTTTTGAATTGCATACATGTTTGCATTGCATACATTTTTGCATTACATACATTTTTGCATAAATGAGATATAGGGTCATATAGAAACCACAGCGTCCGAGCGCAAAGACATCGTAGGTCCGCACAGTACTGCAAACAAGGACTTGAAAATACAATGAAAGAGACAAAAAACAACAGAAAGGGTGGTGAAGACAGGGTTACCGACTTGGAACGGTCAGTAGGCAATAAGGCCCACTGGTTAGCATTACATACATTTTTGCATTACATACATTTTTGCATTACATACATTTTTGCATTACATAATTACTTTTTGTTGTAAATCATGTAAATCAACAAAACGAATTCAATGTTATTTAGTTTGAATTCATTCTATTGAGTTTTCGTTTAAACATAAAGCCTTCGGTTCTGCAGATGATAACATTGTTTCACATTTTTGGATGCCATGTTTACCTGTTTTTTGTCTTTTGTCAAATCGATGAAACGAAACTTAATAAAAACAAACTACATTTGTAGTATACTTTTATCAGATAATAATAATAATGTTTACATTGAAATCAGAACGATAATCGGTCGTGTTGCATTATCAATTTTGAGGAGTATAATATTGACAATTATATGGCTTAACAATATTATATTCGAACATTAACACTAAAGCAACAATGACTACAGGTACAATACACAAAAGTATGAGCGGAAGAAAGTTTGTTAATATACATATTTACTCGAAAAAGAGATCGATTTTATCAGAGGTGAAGATATGTTGTCCATTGTGTGCATGCGTTTAAACAGTTTATATGCCGTAGAACCAACATCGAATCAGGTTAAACATTATGTGGTATCATGCCTTGCATTTCAACATATTGATATCCTCGGTCCTCTCCGTGCCCTGAAAGAAAATAAACATGATCATGATCGTATTTTATATTTAACATCGTATTTTATTTTAAACAATAAATGTTTGAGATAGTATCTTTCTTAATAACACTGCAATGTTAATTTAGAAAGCTTTATTGCAATATATGTTATAGCATGGTCACTGAAATTCATTTATTTGCACAGGTGTAAATCGTTCAAGTGAAAATAACTTTTGGTTACTGGATAAATGGTGTACTATAACTACCAGTTCTTGAAAGTTAAAATATGGCATACTATTGAAATGGACATGCTACAAAACAAATGTATGGTCTATTCTCGTTAGTTGGTTTAAACACCTCGATGACTTACGCTCATCTCAATGTTTAAATCAACCAACTCGCTGAGACCATAATATTTCAGTTACTATATACTTATTACTAAACAGTATATGTGTTCTCACTGTTATCATATAAATGATCATGTATGTATAATATATCAAACAACAGCCTAGAAATTCACACATTAAGCACTAAATGACTTGGCAGAATCCAGAGCAAAACAAGAGAATAAACCGTTAAGGGTACGGACAAGACAAAATGAAAGACAAAGATCAAACGCTACCGTCCTAAAAAGATTTAGGTAGACGTCATCATAGAGTCCACAATATGTCCGGTCATCGCACAATCAAAGCGGAAATCATAGTGGCGAACTGGAAATGGGTCCACCAATAAACATGCAGTGCATTGCAAAATGATAGGGGCAGAACCTCTTTTGATAAACTTTTTAATAATTTTCGTAAAGATTGTATGAAAGTGATTATGACCAAGGATCTTACGAAGTTTATAAATCACAATAAAGTCAGGTTGTGATAGTAAAGCAATATGAGAATTTGAAAGGCTCGCTTATTTGAATGTAAATCAGAAATTTTGTTTTTTTAGAGAACGTTTAAATGAAACGACCTGCCAACTATGACTACCTTCTAAATGGATCCAACCTATTTCGACATAATACATAACATTATTAAACGTTGTGCTGTACTTATTGCTTAAATATAACCTACAATACATTGTTAGCAGAGATGACACTGACTTTGGTGCTTTTCTTTTTTAACTTACTATATGAAAGATGCAAGTACAATATAATAATTTTAGTCTACGTATGCATTTTAGAAATAAAGGTCACTTGGTTTCAAATTACTGTACCACTATGAACATCTCCGAACATGTATTATTGCCGTTAAAGATTACGTTCACAATACTGTGCTAAAGCTTATGGAGTACTTTTGTCATTTGACATTATGTACAACTTGACACCACAAACTTATGACAGGCGAGCGTGTGTTTTTTCATTCACACATTTTTCGCTAGAGACATACTGCTTTTTTGGGCACTTTAAACGCATTATTTGCTATGGAATTTGGCAAATAATGCTATGTGGTTTTGCCAAGGAGTATTTGAAGCACTTAGTTTCCTCTTAGATATTATTTTCCTCGATCATGGAACCACCGTTTATGGACACATTGTTGGAATCCTATTGACATGAACGATGCACCTTTTGTCGTAGGTTTATTTTTGTATAGCTATGAAAGAGATTTCATGTTGAATCTTTCGCCAGATAGTCAGATGTAATTGTCGTATTTAATGCCTCCTCTCGGTATCTGGATGACATGTCTTTCTTTTCTACTATTGTTAAATGTTGTCTACCCTTTCTTAATTTATATTTCTGTAATAGAAAATGGGGACTGAAATAATTAGCAATATATACGTCAAGAGAGATGATTTAATATCATATTATTAATTACCCCCACTTAGATGGCGGATGTCCCCGAGCAACTTATGGGATTAATGTTTCTCAATTTATTCGTTCTCCTAGAATGGAGTTGAGGACGTTCATATTCGTAATATTTGCATCAATAAAAAGGTGCTTCTCCAGGGCTACCATTACCATAAATATAAGTATAAAAATCGAACAGGAAATGCAGCTTTCACAGAACACAGTAAACCCAAAGCACGCAAAAAGACAAACAAGAATGGCAATAGTAATAATAAAGGCATATGACATCAAAAACAAAAAGTGTTACCGCCTTGGAACGATTAGTGGCAAAAAGGCTGCTGGGGATTTAAACCAGGTTCTAGGCTGCACCAAACCTCACACTTACCCTACTGTCATCCCAATTAAACGGGACAGTGTAAATAAAGAATTCCCGCCATCAACCATTCTCTAACCAACAAGGCAGCATTAATAGGCAATATAAGTAAAACACAAAGAATCTCGTGTATATATAAATACTAAAAAAACAATAGCCTAGAAAGCCACAAAGAAGGTACTCGATGACTTGACAGAAGCCAGAGCAACAAGAGAATAAACCATAAACCAGTGAGGGCACGACAAGACAAGACCGCCTACAAACATCAAAAGTCACCGTCCTTTTGTGCTTTAGGTAGACGTCATCATAGGGTCCACAGCCTGCCCGGTCATCGCACTGTAAGAAGAGGAAAGCATAGTGGCGAACTGTAAATGATTCCACCACCAAGCATGCAGTGCGTTGCAAAATGATAGAGTCATAACATCTTTTGATAAATCTTTTAAAAACAAAGTTAAATAAAAGCTTTGCAAAATTGTATTATCGTAACCCTGATTTGCTTTTAAAATATAAAAGGAATTTAAGCACTCTTCTGCGACAAGGACTATCAAACCCTGACTTCTACAAAGACCTGATTTGCAAACTTCGTAAGATTGCTTTTCATAATCGCTTTAATACAATCTTTATAAAACTCATTTACAGATCGCCACTATGTTTTCCTCTTCGAATGTGCGATGACCTGACAAAGTTTGGACCTTATATTCACGTTTACTTTAATTCTGAACGGACGGTAGCGTTTGATGTTTGCCTTTAATCGTGTCTGAGTGGGTATTCCTCTTGTTACTCTTCTGGCAAGTCATTGAGTATTTGTTTTGTGGATTTCTATGCTGTGTCTGTTTTTATATAGATATGCTCATGTTTGTGTTATACCTATATTTAGTTAGAGGTTATAGCATGGCGGGAATTTCTATATTTACACTGAGGTTTAGTGCACCCTAGAACCTGGTTTAAATCCTCTAGCGGCCTGTTTGCCAATGACCGATCATGACGATATCCGTATTGTCAACCCGTTTATGATGCCAAATGCCTTGCTTCTTATTGCCTTGGAAGTGTTGTTTGTTCGAATGCGAATCTGTGGTTGACTGTGTTCTGTGAAAGCTACCTGTTCAACTTGTATACTTAATTTTAAAGGGAATTAGTCTAATTTCATTGATGAATTGGTATATTGTTTGTAAACAGAAAAGTATGAAAGGAGAAATTTGGAAATCGTCGAACACGATACATTTAAAAACTACTGCAGTCTCGGTTTGATTGAGACTGTTCATGAACGGTAGTGAAAAGTGCTTGCTACCGTTCACAATTTCTAGCCCTGGCTTGAGCAGAACTCAGTATTTAAGATGTCAATAGTACATAAATTTGAGCCATCCCGAAGATGGTAAGCATATGACGGTGAACATGGAACCTTCATCGTGGTATTTTCACCGTCATATCGTCCCAGTTTCTAACATAACGCGTTGCCCTAAGCGAGAAAACAATCGGCGAAATAAACAAATTGAATTTAGCTGGGAGTAGAGGTTATGAAGCCTGCGTATCACAGGTAACAGTCAAAAGACTATATTAAAAAGCAGGCAACATATCCTAAGTGTGAATAAACGATACCCAAAACCGTTAAAGTCTTGAGTAGTGGAACTACCTAATAGATTCGAAATTCAAGTACTAAGAAACCAAAAGTATTTGAGAATGTACCATCGATATTTGCTAAAATCGGAATGAATAACAGTTCTGAACAACAACCACAAACAACAATAACCGTAAACTAGCCAACACTTTTCAAATTAATGTGTTATTTTCTATCGCCGTAGTATGTTTATGAAAAGCAATGTGTTTTCATTTTTGTTAAAAGTTATATATATAAATAAATACTCGTCTTAAAATACGAGTCCATCTAAAATAGTATTTTTAACGATAAGCATATCACTGAATGGTAAGTATTGTATATTTAACATTGAAAATTAAAAAGCAAAGATAATTTTCTATCTAGCTACAGTTTTGTTGCCAAGAACGAAGGTCAAACTTGATCACCTTTTCACTTTTTTTTGTCATCCCCCCACATCGACTCGCCAACCTTAGCAATGCCCACAAATGGTCCAGCTAAAATACCTCCGGCAGTTGTGAATGGAGTCGCAGCAATTCCAGCAAGTGGTCCATCTTGTTTACCAATTTTATTTCCTTCAGCAATACCTTTCAACATGTTCAAAGCTAGATTAGTTCAATTGTACATAGTCCTACAGCGGCGTTGGGCTATGGGAAGTCGTGGGTTCGATCCCCGTCCAGACACACCAAAAGAGTTAATATAAATAGATATACTAGCTCCCTTGCTTGGCGGTCAGCATATAAAGAGTAGTCCTAATACTGGTCAGTTGAGTGCCTGTAAATTGTAACTGAGTGTTGTGTCATGCCATGTGTATGCCGTGTTACTGCACTTTAAAGTTAAGGTCTAAGCATTACTTAAATTGACACGTTTTTGATATGACATATAGATAGCTAACAGAGACGTTAAACATCTGTCTGTGATTTGTATAGGAAATACTGGGAATAAAAAAGCTATATCTACTCGTTTGCTCTACTTGGTGGATATTTTCATATTTCCCAGTAGAGCAAACGGAACATTGCTCTGCCTTTTCCGTCAGTGGCGGCAACGCCAAATGACGTTCCGATTGTTTTACGAACGTCGTCGTCATATTCCGTCACTAGGGAATAACGATTACGGAAATTAACAAAGAGTTCCGGTTCCACTTGTTTTGTTTGTATGACGTAACGTCGTCTTGGCGTTCTCGTGCAAATCGGTTTAAAAATGCGTGAATCATTGTGTTTTCTTAGTCGGATAATATAAAAATCTCACGTAATTCAACTATGGATAAATCTTGCAAATGGTAGATTACTGATAATATTGATTGTTTAATGGGAAGATAAGTAATGAAAATTTAGCAACTAAATAGTATAGAGTAAATATAACGGCAACCGTGATTATTTTATAAAGTCGTTCAACGTCAGAATATAAAGACAATCATTCTTACACAATTACAGCAATTTTAAGAAAATATTTACTCCAGCAAAAAGTAATAATTATAACTTATAATTGCTTAAAAAAATATATAACATTTTAAGGATATTTTTTAATTCATTCATTATTTATCAGGAAAGGATTTAAATCGAACAATTTAATTGGATTTTATAATCACACAAACAGCCAAGGTCATATGGCGACTTTCCCGCAATTTTAAGAAAATATTTACTCCAGCAAAAAATAATAATTATAACTTATAATAAAAAAATATATAACATTTTAAGGATATTTTTTAATTCATTCATTATTTATCAGGAAAGGATTCAAATCGAACAATTGAATTGGATTTTATAATCACACAAACAGCCAAGGTCATATGGCGACTTTCCCGCAATTTTAAGAAAATATTTACTCAGGCAAAAATTAATAATTATAACTTATAATTGCTTAAAAATATATAACATTTTAAGGATATTTTTTAATTCATTCATTATTTATCAGGAAAGGATTTAATTGATTTTATAATCACACAAACAGCCAAGGTCATATGGCGACTTTCCTGCAAATTTAAGAAAATATATACCCCTAGCTAAAATTAATAATTATAACTTATAATTGCTTAAAAAAATATATAACTTTTTAAGGCTATTTTTTAATTCATTCATTATTTATCAGGAAAGGATTTAAATCGAACAATTGAATTGAACTTTATAATCACACAAACAGCCAAGGTCATATGGCGACTTTCCAGCTTATATTGGTGGCGGAAGACACCAGGTGCCTCACCGGCTAATTTTCGCGCACGGGAGGGCATTTGGGTAGAACCACCTACGTTCCGCAAGCCAGCTGGATGGCTTCCTCACATAAAGATTCCTAGGTTCCTGAGGGATCGAACCTAGAGCGGTTAGGGGCAAGTAATCGAGCAAATATGTTAACTGTTTATAAATGGTTATATCACCGAACCAGTTTGTTATTACTTTTTTTCCAAAATATTAAATACTTTACTTGAAACTGTATACCGACACGTAGAAGGTATTTTATACTTCTAAAGCATCATTAAATGAGTTCGTTAATTTAAATAATAGCTTACCGGAGCCAGCTCCATGTACAACACCAGCTACGGCTGCAACAGGAACCCAAACTGGAGATGTCACAACAGTGAAAATCTTCCTTATTAAATCCGAGTCCGACATCCTTTAGTTTTAAGGTTAAAACAGCAAATGAAGTTAAATGTGTGTGTTCTGTATGGTGGTAATAGTGAATTAATAATCGTCAAATGCTTCTTTACTATAGAGTTCCCCTCTACTCTGCATCGAATAATATAATGATAGTGGGTGGAAACAATGATTCGTGCGCATGCGCTAACTGCGTAAACATGACGACCTTTAAAACGTCAGTGGTGTCAAATGTATCCTTGTTTACACACTATTAAAACTGCGTAAATATAATAATGCATATAACAGGACTTTATTTCGTGACAAGTGATACTAGAACTAAGATAGCCGATTAAGGTTATAACTGCTAATAAATAGCATAAGGCAATGATCGCTTGAAATGTTCAGATTGATTATTTGTATTTTACTTTGAGGTGTTATTTGGATACGCAAGCTTTAGGTGCGGATAGATGGAAGGTCCGACGGACAGCGCAGTACCATGTAACATACGTCCGTTCATGCTCTCATGTGTACACAAATGCTATTACAAACTGATCTACGTCGCTACCAAATTGTTTATGTTGCCTGAATAAAATCCCGACCATGTACAATAATGTTTCCGCTTCGTATCATCGCTTGGCATTTAACGTAGACGTCTTGATTTCCAACATCGCAAGAGATCCATGTTATCTTAATAAACGTTTAGCTTGTTAAATACGTTAATACTAATGCAATATAGATTTTAAATTAATACAGTACTTATATTTGGTTTTCGTGTCTTGTGTGTGCTGGAGAAGCAATGTGCCTCAATTAAACATTAATATTTACTGACATAAACTACAATACAAACACATATTTACCTGATGAAAATCAAGTATGTAGTGCAATAGTATTTTCGAAGACACTTCATATTAATGAGTTCCGCAATTTGTGTGACTTTATTCGATATATTGCACGTCAGAGACCAATACTTGTGCTTTTATTGTTTCGCAAACTGAATGCGACTTGCATTAATATATGCGTTAATTTCGTTTATATTTCAATCAGAGGAGAAACCGTAATTTAAAATGTTAAAGATCCGTACATATTTAGTGTTTTATTTGTTCGAGACTGTCAGCATGATCTCTAATTATGCCATATTCTGAACAGTAGTCCTGTCTTAGTTGATGCTGGTAAACAATATGCTCATAGCCATTTTAAGATATATTTGTAAGACATATTTGCGATTATGTATTAAATAGTACTCTTTTTCGCAACGCGCAAGTATAATGTGGGTAGTGTTCGCTAGTCTATTTGTATGCCCCCGAAGGGCGGCATATAGTAGTCGCACCGTCCGTCAGTCCTAGTTGTATATTCTAGCACGTGCTGTCAAAAAATCGATAATGACTATATGATCCAATTTCCACGGTTTATAATGACTATGTCGGTTTCGAGTGTTAAAGCGACAGGCAAAATGCAATAAAAGTCGATATGCGAGTTATGTGATAAATAGAATCTAACATTCGTTCTCATTCATTACTGAATTATTAAACCCGTTAGCAAAAATGATATAATGCTCGGCAAGAGCCTCGCATTATATCATTTTGCCAACTCGTTTAATAAATTCAACAATGAATGAGTACTCATGTAAGATCCTCTATGTATTGTATAAATGTATTATATTTCTGTAATTTTTATTTAACGCAATTGGGGTGTATAGTCTTATTCAACTTCCTCAAGCTCGTTCTCTCATTCATCCGCAAACGATCTTATATTCTCAGCACCTCGTGTGGTGTTTCCTTATGGACATCGATTGAATTTGACACAAGGTCGTAAAATTCAAAAGGCACAAGAATGGCCCCTAAGACAATAGAAACCTGACTTGCTGCCCGTGCAATCTGTGCTGCCGTCGCAACCCTACTAAGTAAGTCTAAAGATTCACCACCTCATGTAATACTCTAGAAGCAACGTTGGCGATTCCAATGACTCCACATATGACCGTCTTTGCTCCAATATTCGTCGAGTTCTTTATTAATATATTCGTGATTTTCCTGTCTTTTACGATTACTTCCTGTATTTTTGTCATGATTTTTTTCGCATGATCCCGTGAACCAACGGATGCTCCCACTGCCGTTGTGGCACCAGCACAACCAACTGCTGCACCAGCAATAACACCGCCAACGACAGTCCTCCAGTAATTGGGAGAAGTATTGCAGATGGTATACCAATAGCCGCCCCTATTATTCCTGCCGATGATCCTGCTATCTTTGCCATACTTCTGCGTTGTTTAATATAATCTAGTTTGGTCGCAAACTCTCGAAGCTTCGCGATCGTCTCATGTCTAGCCCTTTTCCACTCATATACATCAGACATCGTTACCGGTTATTCTGAAATAAAATGTGTTGTGGACTTTTTCGCACAAATTGGTCTTGGAAATAGTACGCATGCTCCAATTGTGAAATACACATAACAACTTAAAAACGTTATCTATTTACAGAAACTGGTTCCGTCATGTTCAAACAAACATATAAATGTGTCGTGTTTTATAATCCAGTGATATGCAATTATTCAAATCCGTTTCATACGTACATGTAGTAATGTTCACACTTAAATGACAAGAGCTGTCGGAGAACAGCGCAGCTCGTTTATTCGATTTTTCAGAGAACAAGGCTAAAACAATATGTGAGTGGGTTGGGGGGAGGGGCGGGTATAAAAACTCGGACCGATATAAAATTATTGTTAGAATCTCATACAAATTATAGTAAAATTTGGGGCAGCGTGAGATTTTTTTTTTTTTTTATCAGTTTTAATCGAAATAGTTGTCATTTTAAAGGAGTTTTAAAGACATTTGTGATCGAAAGGCAAATCGGTGAGGAAGGGTGAGAATCTAGCAATTTTGTATTTTGGCCTCATTTGAGTATTTATTATTGATATTTCATCTGTGTATCTGAATTTAATCTGAATGGTTTTATATGTAAATGTCAAATTATGTTCAAATTTAAATTTTAATATCCAGATAATGGAAGACAAAATGAAAAAACAAAACATTTGGGTGGTAAATATACAGGTCCTGAAATTGTTAAAAAAATAAATACGTCCTTCTCTCATATTCTTGGGGAAAAAGTCAGGCTGTGAATCCAGTTAGAGGAAAAAAAGTCTGGCTCCCTCTTCAGTCTATGATAAATGTAGATCTACTCCATCAGCCTCTGGATGTATCTGGCTACATCCACAACTTCTGCTCAGACGTTTATCGGACTCTCCACTGGAAATGAGTTTAGAATACTGTGAAAGTTCATGGTTGTAATAAATGTAATGTACATATATCATGGAAGTAAAACATGTGTTATAGGTCTCACTACACAGTGCAATTTTATTTCGTTGACCTATATGAATACAGTTTACTGGGCCATTTCGAATCTCCAGTTTCCAAGCTAAAAGTCACTTTTTTATGAAACACAGTCATTTGCTCACACAAAAGTGTACGTTGACCAGGTTGTTTTTTCTTTAATTTGAGTGGTGGCATCCATTGCACTATTTTGGGCTTTTACTCCAGACTTTGTACCAGAATTACTACACTTCTTCAAGACCTCTAAAATTGTCATAATTTGGTGCCAGTGTCGTCTAATAGCTGCACATCTAGTTTCAGACTGTGTTCATCTCACATGCAACAGCAATACATATATCTGTCAACAATCATTAAAATATTTCAAACCGAACAACACACTACTACTTTTTATGGCGCAAATTTTACCCTACCGTTGCTTTCAATGGAGCTAACTGTGTAGTGAGACCTTCAACATTAGTCATGGTAGTTTTAAATGTCATAAATGTGTGCATACATTGGCCATGGTTGTAGTAAATGTGTTGTATAAAGTGTAATAAAGTGGTCGTGGTTATAGTTGGTATACATTGGTCATAGTAGTAATGATGTGATATTCTAGCTAATAGTGTAATTATTGTTTGACCCCTACATTACGTCAATGTTTTATCTCTGGAACTCGGCAGCACCAATTCGTATACTCCAGTACATTCTACTGAAGAGGATGTTGTTTCCACACATATCACTCGGGGCACTACTTTCAATCCATATAAGGCCCGCTTTATTTCGAATTCTAGTGCCTGATCTACAAAAAAATCTCCAAACTTTTAACTTCTTGTCTTACTGCCGTTAAAGATCACGTTAAACGACATTGTGATAAAACTTATGAGAACTCTGGGATCAATTTGTTTTGGTCTATAAAAAAATTCAGGAGACGTTCTTGATAAATTTTTCAATAAACGTCATGTTTCATCTATAAGCACTTATGATTTCTCTACACTATATACAACTTTACCACATAATCTTATCAAAGACAAGCTAATTTCTCTTATTCAAAAAACATTCGCTAGAAAAAATACTGCATTTTTGGCCTGAAATAATATTAAAGCGTTTTTTACTAACGGCAGTTTAGACAATTATGCTATATGGACTTGCTATGAAGTTTGTGGAGCACTCATCTTCCATATAGATAACATTTTCGTCAGGTATGGAACCACCGTTTATAGCCAAATTGTTGGTACCCCTGTGGATACGAACCGTGCACCACTTGTCGCAGATTTGTTTTTATTTTGCTACGAAAGAGATTTCATGTTGAGTCTTTCACCAGATACCCAGGTAGATGTTATTGAAGCCTTTAGTGACACCTCTCGGTATCTGGATGACATATTGAACATTGACAACCCTTTCGTTCCAACTATGGTTAATAACATTTATCCTAAAGAACTTCAGCTTAACAGAGCTAATATATCTGATAATAACGCTTCTTTTCTTGATTTAGATCTCTCGATTGAAAATTGTGAAATAATTAGCAAAATCTATGACAAGAGAGATGATTTTAATTTTGACATTGTTAATTATCCCCACTTGGATGGGGATATTCCCCGAGCAACTTCTTATGGGGTGTATGTGTCTCAACTTATTCGTTTTTCAAGAGCTTGTACTCGAGTTGACGACTTTAGTATTCGTAATCTTTGTATAACTAAAAAGCTACTCAATCAGGGTTACCGTCACCATAAACTTCGTAAAACCTTTGCAAAATGTTATTATCGTAACCCTGATCTTCTGCGACAAGGACTATCACAACCTGACTGTTATGGTGATGTGATTTATAAACTTCGTAAGATTCTTGGTCATGATCACTTACATACTATCTTTGTTAAACTTTTTTAAAAGTTTATCAAAGGAGGTTATGACCATATCATTTTGCAACGTACTGCATGCTTGGTGGTGGACCCTTTTACAGTTCGCCACTATGCTTTCCTCTTTAATTGTACGATGAACGGACAGGCTGTGGACCCTATGATGACGCCTACCTACAGCCCATTGGGACGGTGGCGTTTGATGTTTGTCTATGATCTTTCTTGTCGTGCCCTTAATGGTTTACTCTTTTGTTGCTGTGGCTTCTGCCAAGTGACTGAGTACCTTCATTGTGGCTTTCTAGGCTATAGTTTTTTTGTATTATATTTACACGAGCATATTTGTGTTTTACTTATATTGCCTATTGATGCTGCCTTGTTGGTTAAAGATTAGATCATAGCGGGGATTTCTTTATTTATACTGTCCTGTTTTAATGGGATGACAGTAGGGTAAGTGTGAGGTTTGGTGCACCCTAGAAACGGTTTAAATCCCAGTAGCCTTTGTTGCCACTGATTGTTCCAAGGCGGTAGCCCTATTGTCAACCCTTTGTGTTTGTGATGTCGTTTACATTTTTTATTACTTTTGCCTTCTCGTTTGTCTGTTTGCGTGTGTGTTTTTGTGTTATGTGGTTGACTGTCGTCCTTGAATGCTGCTTTCCCTGTCAGATATTTTTATCTTTCTTCATGTAGTCATGGTTATAATTAATGTGGTATAAATAAGGCAAGGTTGTAATTATTTTTTTGATATTTCATTTTACATGTTTTACGAACCCTCCTACGATAAAACATAATTATGTACTTCATTTTTCTGTAGGGAAGTTTATTGTTGTTATTATTTTTACCTCCTCCCACATTATAATAGATCATTTCGTTCTCTTCCTTTTTAGCAAAGTAATAAAAATTTAAAAGAAATTCCACCTCCCCCTACAATAAGTCTCTGTCTTGATGGTTCGTCAAACGAATGATAAAAAAATAATGGCCTAAATGTGATATACATTGGACAAACGAGTATGTAAATACTTCAATCCTGTGAGGATGACAGTGAATATTTTCAACCTTCTAAGGCAATTTATTTTAATATACTGAAACATATGTTAGAAAAAGATATTCGGTTCTGCTAAATATTCCTTTGAAATAAAACATGAGAAAACACTGTTACTTCTCTCTGTTCAAAATCACTATTCTCAGCACCTAGAAAATATATACAATACTGTAGTCCAACTCACCCGCTAAGTCAGATTCATCTAAGCATAGACCCTACGCTGCTTTATTTCCAATTATACATTTATATAATATAATACATGCACATATTCATGTTTATCAATATTGAAATAATATTTCAACCACAATAATAGTAATATTCCCTTGTGATCTAACCCACATGGTTTAAAACAATGTTTCGACTGTTTTTAGGAATATCAACTTGTTGTTTTTTCAGTTTTTGTGAGTGATATGCCCCATTTATATCATATATAACATCATGTATAGATATTGAACTATTCAGTAGAATTCAAGGGCAGTCTAATCAGGGATCCCCTTTCTTTTAAATTTAAATTGTCTCGGTGTTCGGTTAATACATTAACATACAAATCTTACGGTTTATTCCGTAACGCACAACCATTAATGTTTATTGTCAATTGTTCATACATCATTCTCAGATAACCTGATCTGATACATGTGTAAAATTTATATCAGAATTCAGCCCGTAGCTGAATATATAGTATATTGCCATTATTATTTATTTATTATATATAAAGGGTATGTGACTCTTGGGGTAAATATATTATACAACTTGTTTTTTATATTATTGAGTGTTTGTGCTTTATACATTTCTGTATACTAAGGTTCATTCCGTATATACAATGCGACTTGTATTACATTTGAAATGCATTACTGATTCCTATTAGTTGGTAAAGTACGTTAATACTATGCCCTATTGTCAACCCTTTGTGTTTGTGATGTCGTTTGCATTTATTGTTACTTTTGCCTTCTTGTTTGTCTGTTTGCGGGTTTGTTTCTGTGGTTAACTGTCTTCCTTGAATGCTACTTTCCCTGTCCGATCGTTTTATATTTCTTTATGTAGTATAGTAATCATTTCGTAATTTCAATTTCTGATATATACTTATTTCCAACGTTCATTACTGTATTGAACAACAGATCACTTAAAGTCATCTGAAATATATAGACTTATGTCTAAGGTTCATTATTGTATTGAACCAACAGATCTCTCAAGGTCGTCTGAGACATAGCACTAGATAACAGGTTATATTAAAACAGAACGATTAGTGCGAGCTCAAGTATCTTTATTTAAGTACTTTTATTAATTTAACGGTTCAATGTTTGTGTTGAACCAATCAGACGCTTATAGCAGGATGGTTCTTTGTCTGTTTTCTAAATCTTAAGCCGTGAACTCATGAGTTAACTTTTCAAATCGTCTTCAGAATGTTGTGCAAACCGTATCCGCCATTTTAGTAAGTGTTCACTGATTTTCACTTGCGTTTACATACACTGTTAGCATAGGACTTCCAAATACATATAAAATTGCTTTGACTTCACAACCATAAGACATTACAAATTATACTGGAGTGACATTACAAAGCATACAGTACCATTCAGTGTGGTTACACTCCATAGTGACAAGTCATATGAGATATTACAAAAATGAGGAAATAACAGTCCGTGGAAATTTAACATGGGTGTTTAACATGAGGTACATTATTAATAAATGTGGTATACAGTGGTCATGGTAGTAATACATGTGGTATCAGTGGCCATGGTAGTAATACATGTAGTAAACATAGCTCATCGTTGTAATACATGTGGTATCAGTGGTCATGGTGGTAATAAATGTTGTACCAGTGGTCATGGTGGTAATACATATGGCATCAGTTGTAATGGTTGTAATAAATGTGGTAGCAGTGGTCATGGTTGTAATAAAGGTGGTATCAGTTGTCATGGTTGTAATCAATGTGGTATCAGTGGTCATGGTTGTAATACATATGGTATCAGTTGTCATGGTCGTTATAAATGTGGTATCAGTGGTCATGGTTGTAATAAATGTGGTATCAGTGGTCATCGTTGTAATACATGTGGTATCAGTGGTCATGGTTGTAATAAATGTGGTATCAGTTGTGATAGTAGTAATACGTAGGGTATTCAGTTGTCATACTATTATTACATGTGGTATTTAGTCTTAGTAGCCATGGTAGTATTAAATGTGATATACAATGGTCATGGTAGTAATACATGTGATATACAGTGGTCATGGTAGTCGAACATGTGGTATAGAGTGGTGATGATAGTAATACATGTAGTGTATTTTGAACATGTTAATATTCAATGTGGTATACAGTGGTCATGGTGGTAATAAAAGTGGTATACAGTGGTCAGGTGTTCTCGCCTTCACTCCGCCACCGGTGGGAGCATTGTATTACAATACAAGGGTCCTGGTACTTGTGCGATGGACTTTATGAATAGCATAAACAAGTAAGCAGCTCCAGCCACATGCAATGCCAGATTACAGACAAAGCTATGCATTGTATGCCAGGGTCAATAAAATGGTATGAACATGGTAGACATGCCCAGTACAAGACAATCCCCCAAACCACCAAACAAAACATCCAATCAATACCTATACAATTTAGAAGAACAAAAGGCGGCTTCCATTGAAAGCAGGCAAGGACAAACATAACTAAAGAGTAAAACCAGCACATCGACTTTCATCCACCGAATTAGGTAGGATAGTCATGAAAGATCCATATTAAACAAGAGCTGTCGAAAGAACAGCATGATCGACTATTCAAAGTCCAGCTTAAACAAGGTCACTGACAATTGATATCTCGCCAAACATGATGCCAATTCATTCACAAGTTCAAGTCTTAATTGTGGAGGTTAGGTGGTGGTGAGGGGAAAGCCTAGGGGTTGGGGGATGGGGTGGTCAGTAAACATATATACCAAATATCATAGCAAGACTTTCATTACCCCAGAAAGAATATGAACTTGAAGAGGTTCTGGAGTGGAGATAAAGTGTTGCTGAATAGGAAAAAACAGAAATAAAACAATATTTGCATTGGGGGAGTCTAAGGCGGAGAGTGTGTTGGGCTGGGGATGGGGTGGAAGAAGACAAGAAGGGAGGGTTGATAGAAAAGAAACCAAAAATAATAGAACAAATATTTATGTATTTATCTGGGGTATTGGCGGCAGTGCTGTAGAAGTGGGGAAGGTGTGGTATGTATGGGGCTAATGATATTTACAGGCTTGCCATTGTTTCATTGATGTATGCAGTGAATTTCAATGAAATATATGAAGCTGCTTAAAAACTTTAACCTGAAACTGTAAGTTGAAAAGAAACTATCATCTGGACAAAATGAAATAAAAGATTATGAAATCAAGCATATGTCTGTAAGTGGTGTCCTTGATGATTCCGAGTGATGACACTTGATGTTTCAGAGATATATGGCTAGTGGGTATTGAAATAAATGGATTTACAACAAATAAAAAAAAAACTTGTCAAAAAAAATAAAAATAAAAATAAAAGTAAGAAAAGGGTCATACGTCTGCTTAAATGCAATATAGAGTTATGGAACATGTGCCTACCAGTGTCCTTGATGGTACTGTTGATATATTTCAAGTTTCACTGACCTGTTGTTGTTGAAATAATTGAACTTGGCAAATAACTGAAAAACAACGTCACGCAGATGTTGAGTACAACAGCTCTTCTTATTGTATGAATAGTAAAGCTTAAAATAAATTATTCCGGCTTTCATGTTGACGAAAAAATAATATGGCCAGTGTACTAGGAGAAAGATAAATCCCGGCTTTAAAGAAATGCAAAACATATATTCTGGCTGAAGAAAAAATCCCAGCCCCACAGAAAATAAAGTGATAATATCAGGCCAAACGTTACATATCGACTCACATTTTAAGCCGGTTATCGTTTATATGTTGAATTTTATGGAAATTAATGCGGCGCTCCGCCCTCGCGTCGCTTGCATTTAGTTCCATAAAATTCAATATATTAGCGATAACCTATACATATCAATACTACACAACAGTTGAAATAAACGGTTGATACCAATCATCGATATTACGCAATTATTAATATATATATAAAACACAACATTTTCATAACCCTTCGTTTGCTCTTATAGCACTATTGACTGATTAATGGTTCTTTAAGTTGTTCGATCAATTATCAAGTTTATCATATGTATTTGTAGTGCCTGCACAGCTTCTAAGGTTTTTGTCATTGTCACGAACACTATTTTCTAGGAATGCGTCGTCCTACTTTCACTTTCAGTATTAACACATGAATTATGTCGATAATATATAGAATCTTTTAATTCGGGAAATTTATTTCTTGTCAGCTCTGAATGTTTTATAAGACGTTTAAATTTCACAATTTATTAAACAGAGTGACTCTTATTTTTATATAATGATCAGATGAGGTGGTGAGGGTAATGTAACCTGTTTACACGAATACGGAATAACACATCGTGGTTACACTTATTGTATCACAAACAATATTCCTAATTTCTATGTACCCACGTTTGTATAGATTGACAAATAGTCGATAGAGATGTGCCTATAGCTTCTCACTTGCCTTAATCAAAATGCATGATCCTTGCCATACCTTTGGAACAAGCTTTCTAAAATTACAACAATCGAACAGGAAATGTAGCATAAAAGGACCAGATGAGCACTTGCTAGACACCCACTCAGAAAAGAGCATTTTTTTGTATCTCTTTCGATACACAGTTCCATGCTAATAAAACAATAAAATAAATAATTATACGGAAACTATGGACAATACGAAAAGAAAGATAAAAATATAGGACAGGGAAAGCAGCATTCAAGGACGACAGTCAACCACAAAGCACAAAAACAAACACGCAAACAGACAAACCAGAAGGCAAAAGTAATAAACAATGCAAACGACATCACAAACACAAAAGGGTTGTTTCCCCCACGCCTTCTGCTAGCTCAACTGTTGTCCCCTCAACTAGATGGCTGTATGTCGTGACATACTTTCTACTGAAGCATCGCTGAAACTCTACGACGAATAGGCGTACGCCTGATGTTTCCTTTCCCCTTATAATGGTATTTTTTGGGGGTATTGTTGGCATTCCATATATTACTGTGAAGCAGCCAATCCTCCTTCGTTTAGGAACGTTTGCATAGCATCGTCACAAGACAGCAGTGAGGTAATAACTATATTCCTGAAGCAGATTTGAGGGCTAAGAAGATAACATTTTAGCCGAATGAGGATGAGAAATAAGCAATAAATTGATGAAAACTTATATTGAGAGACCAGCATCCGGAAGGGTTTAAACCAGCTAAAACGGTCCACTTGCTCTTGCCACTGGGCTATACAGGCCTCACAGGTTGTGCTTAGGCAAAATATCTCACCTAGTCTCGTCCGACAGATGGAACCGTGTATCTTAGTCCAAAGAACCATTGGGCTCTATTCGATAGTAAGACTAGGATAGTGTTACCTGATTCCCTTTGCCCTTCCATTTGATATCATCAATAACCTTAACAATGTGTTAATAAACTGTTTTAAACTTCAATTGAATTCAATTACGTTTGTTGCATTGAAAGGACACACGGCAATCTTGATGTTTCTAAACACGAAGCGTCCCGTTAGTTTTGCTGTAAATAGCTTCAGTTATATATTTGAAACTGTTATGGTAGAATAACAAAGAATAAATGAATATCTTTTGATTTGATTGAATTATTTGCAAGCAGTTTTAAAGCGAAAAACATTATAATTATCTATAATAAAATTCTAATTGTAACGGTTGGTATATACTTCAAATTAGCATGTATCCCTTTAAACATACCTACTACTTCGTTAATACCCCGGCCGTTGTTATTGATATCACGTGTACAAATCACTTGGCTTGGTAACCACCAATAGCATTACATTAGACCAGATGACAATGATTATACCTGTGATAAGGCGTAATATGTATGCGGATATCAAAATATAAAACAGAAATTAGTTGTATTTAGTTGTATAATGTGTGATCACTAAAATCTTAATTGACTAGTATCAATAAGTTAAAACTCTAATTATTATTTTTGACGTTACCCAGTTAATATTAATATCAAACAATATGCTAATATAATAAAATGTATCGGCAAATCGTTTCCTTACAGACGACGAGGTACTGTGAAAGAGCTGCTTGCATACGAGTAATACGCAATGTCATTCACCTCAAGGCGCGAAATGTCATTTTAATATCATTGTAATATTATTGAATTAAAATGCGTTCCACATTTTATCCAGGTTAAGGTCAGTTAGAGTAGGTGGCAACGCACATGTGTGGTGTATATGTGTTTAACATAACTTACAAAACGATGCTAGCCCAAAAAGTATTTAGAAACTATTACGAATTACGATATATAAGCAAGGTGTATGTTCTTATGTGCATTGGAGGAAATAAAGAATCTATCTACATTAATCAATGTTGTGCAGTAAATTTAAATTCTCTCGACAAAGCCACGTGATCGATTTTCGTCTAATAAACGTTATCTTTTGACTCAGGAGCTACTAATGTAAACAAAAGTAGAAACAGGACTTTCGAGATGTATTTGCGAAACATGAGTCAGTAATAGATTGAGGTCAAGTGTTACAGAAATGAAAGAGAAAGTAGGTAGTAAACGTGACAAAACTCACGTAGGCACAAGGTAAAGATTTCGCAGGTTTTTTTCTGTTTAATGAGATATACCGACTTTATATTTTAAGGCGTTTTCAGGATGTTTGCAACCATCGTTCCATTAAAAGCTACAATTTTGCATTTGTTCCGCGAGCTACTAAATGTCGTTTCTTTCAGTGTGTATCATGCCCGGTATAAGGCCTTTTTATACAGTTTGCTAGAGATTTGGTGAACATTATCAGCACTGGTTCGACATTTGATAAAATCAGTTATATACGTACACTATTGGACCTATTCAATACACGCATGCGTGGTTGTTTACAAATATAAAATGCTAACTGATACATTAATTTAACCTTTAAATGACGATTATTTATCAGCACAAAAATGGCGGTCGATTTTTTAAAACATTGGCTGCTCGCCCATGCGAAGCGAGAACATAAGGGACTGGTCTATTTCCTATGTATTACACAGGCGACAAATGCATGTTCCTCTGAATGATTTTTCTGCAATACATTCGAAGAGCTGCATTCAACCGGAGATTAGGAAGAATAAAATAATCCACCAGTCTGTAAATGATTTAAAAATCCTGTTTTATGAATACCTTTTTTTGCGTCAGCAATACTGTCCTTTTACATCAGTTTCCAACGAAGAAAACATTAACCCTTAATGAGCGGATATTGTACCTGGTAGTCTTTCTTCTAAATAGTCTTAAACTACCAATGTTAAATTGCAATCGACGATAAGAAGTAATGTAGAAGACTTGAATTTAACTTCATTACTTCAAATAAACGACAATAAAATGTGTATGTCCAATAAAACATGACTATATGCATGGGTATTCTTTACACACAAGTAGTGTTTTACAGAGTGGAACGTCTAAAACTGTGATTAGTTTGTGCAATAATTGAAATATGTATAATATAAATTATCGAGAGAAAAAAAAAGCAAAGTTCCATAGACGTCTTTAAAAAAGCGCAAACATGATGCATTGTTTAAAAACAACCAAATTTAAACTTTACCCAAAAATTAACTGAAGGTTATTTCATTCTTACGAAAATAAACTTCAAACTATCTTTTAAAGCCGGTTTTATTTCGAAGTCTAGTGCCTGCACCACACAATGTACAAACATCTCAACACATTAAATGTCTTAAGTTAAAGACCACGTCAGTCAAACATTAGATCTGATCTATGATTAAATCTGGGATTAATTTTATTTTGGTACATTAAAAAATCAGGGGTTGCCTAATCATACATTAAAATGTTTCATCTTAAACTACGTGTGACATTTCCACACTATATAATACAGCCATACCACATACTCTGTATTGAAAAGACTTTTGCTAGAGAAAAAGCTATATTTAAGCCTGCAACAATATCGAAGCGATGATTTGAGCAATTACACTATATGGATGTATCAGTTAGTTTTTGAACGCTTATTTTCTAGTAAGATACTATTTTCATCAGGGATAGACCTACTGTTATAGAAAAGGTGTTGGTATTCTAATGGGTACGAACTGTGCACCACTTGTCGCAGATTTGTTATTTATTGCTATGAAAGAGATTTCATATTGTCTCTTTCATCAGATTCTCAGGCAGATGTCATAGAAGCTTTTAAAAACACTCTCGGTATCTAGATTCTATATTGAACATTGACAATCCTTTCTATGCTACTATGGTTAATGCGATCTATTTTAATGAACTTAAACTCAACAAAGCTAATATTTCTGACAATGTCACTTTTTATCGGTTTTCATTTCTCGATTAAAAATGGAGAAATAATAAGCATAATATATAAAAAGAGAGATGAGTCGGGAAGTTTCCCTGAGTAACTTCTTATGGGGTATACGTTTCCCTTTCTGTCAATGACCGTTCCAAGGCTACAGCACTATTGTCAACCATTTAAACAGCTATTCCATCAGAGATACCGTTACCATAAACTTTAAAAAACCTTTGAAAAATTGGTTATCGTAACCCTAATCTACTTTTAAAATAAGACGTATCATTCGACAAAGATTGCCACGACCTGACTTCTATGGTGACGTGTTGAACACACTTTTAAGATCCTGGGTTATGATCACTTTCTTACAATCTTTATTGAACTTTTAAAAGGTTTGTCAAAAATGCTATCCCGCTATCATTTTGCAACGCACTGCATGTTCAGTGATTGTCCCATTTACAGTTCGCCGATAGGCTTTTCTCTTTCATTGTGCAGTGGCATGACAGATTACGGCCCTATGCTGGCCTCTACCTACCTCCTTCAAGGGGATGTACTGTTTAATGTGTGACTTCAGTATTCAATGGTCGTACCCTAAATGGCTGACTTTGTTATTAGGACTGCTTCTGTCAAGACATTGAGTACTTGCCGTTTGACATTTGGGCTTTTGTGATTTTATATTCATATATACATGATCATCTTTTTGTTATATATATTGCCGCCTAGTATTGTTGCCTTAATTGTTTGAGGATATATCCTGGCTGGGATTTATTTATTTACAATTGCCTGTTAACTGGGATGAAAGAAGTGAGATTTGGTGCATCCTAGAATTCGGTTTAAACATTCAGTGGCCTTTCTTTCACTGACCGTTTCAAGGCGGTACCACTATTAGCAAGACGTTTGTGTTTGAGGTGTCGCATACTTTGCTTCTGTTTTCTTGGAATTGATGTTTGTTTTTACTGCGTGTTTTCGCTAAATGCGTGCTATAACTGCTACATTTATTTTTCGACTTTCAAATTTAATTTATCTTGTGTTGCAATCAATAAAATAAAAACCAGATAATTCAAATATATCTTTGACACATTTACAATTGTCACTAAAAAGCAATTTTTTCTTAGAACAAATATAACCAAAGCAACAAATATGTAATCCAGACAATGATTATTATACGAATGTTCCGTTGAAACATTTCAGTGGATCACTTTACAATAGATTACTTTCCTTTTATTCAATCCGAAGCTTTCTGTCAATCCGAAGCTTTCTGTAAATCAGCGCTCACTGTTTTATCTACAAGTCCTTCACGACTATAAATAACTTTCATCAAATTTGTTAAAGTGTTTTAATTAGTTCCCACTAGCTAGCGTCTGTTCCGGTCGGCAATCCTGTCACTGGATCGTCGTTCCCAACTGTGTCCAGATATGTAGTCAGCTATCTCGCCTGAAAGAATGTATAAACATTGACAGTTGTTTCAAGTCTGTTTTCATTATCAAGTAAAATCAAGTATAAGAGAAAGTCCGATAGGGATATAATTTTTGTCGTTTTTTTCTTTTTTCTTGTTTTTTTTTTGCTTTACCATAAACAGGACACATATTATATCCCTATCGGACTTTATCAAAGAAACTTGATTTTTCCTTATTGGAATGATTTTGGAATTATATATGAGTGTAAGAGTGACTATTGAATAAAGCCAAAATGTTCAACTCGATACAGTGCAGATAGACAATAATAAATGTATGTTCGTTATTATCTATTTAACTGATTTGGCAATGCCCGTTATTTAAAAAATAAGTTGAACTGATAGTATCGTTTAATTGAAATAACTAGCAATTGATCAATATTTGCTGTGGTATATTAGGTGCACTACGGGGTGATCTTCATACAGACAAATATGCTTACGAATAAAGATAGGGATATTTGATAGATGCCTATAAATGCATTTAACCGATAACATGTGCACACCGCGAGATTTCTCTAGACTATTACATTGGAGGTCGATTAGAATAATGTATGTCAGTTTTTATGAGGCGCCGTTTTGCTTTTAAATACAATTCAGTGATATCACCTGTTTGAATGAGTGATATCACTCGTTCGAATAGGTGATATCACTGATTCAAATTTAAATGAGTGATATCACACTCTTCGAATCGGTGATACCACCTATTCGAATCTGTGATATCACTTATTCAAAACGAACGATTGCTATCACTGATTCGAATAGTGATATGTCTCACTCAATATGTGATATCACGATGATATCATCTATTTGAATGCGTGATATCACCTATTCGAACCAGTGATATCACCAATTCGAATAGGTGATATCACCAAAGGGTATTAAAAAACAATACGGCGCCCCATAAGTTTTAAATATGTTCTGCCTACACATGTTTAGGATATAGGCTATGAAGGGATATCGTCATCATTAAGAAATCGAAAGGGGTGGAGCTTAGCGACCAACTGCGGTTTCTTAATAGTGAAAATGTCTCTTCATAGCCTCTATCCGACTTAGTGTTTGCCACATATTTATCGGTAGTCTTTTCGTGAATTATTGGTGCAAGTATTTGAAAATCTGATTGGTTGAAAAATATGGGCAAACAATGAGGTGAATTAGCAGGAAACAGTTGCTCTGAGTTGTTACTAACGCCCTCGCAAGTGGAATTACACAGGCGAATGTGTACTATAAAGGCATAACAATGTATTTACACATAGCGGAGCGAGGTCTTAGAATCACTGATGGTAAGAATTTCCACGATTAGGGTTTTGAGGAAGTTCGTTAAGGAGACGGTTTCCTAAGGTTTGCACTTTCGGGAAGACGACTCGGTTAGAAAATAAAACGTTCAGGCTTGCTCCTGATAACCAATGTATGTCTTCGTAACAGCTTGCTTTCTGAATAATTTAAAAGTCCATGTGACTTGAAAATATGCTGTTGTTTAGTTCAGCCCAACCCAAACTCTCCCACAACCACAAATGCCCCATCCACCCAACCCACGCACAAACATTCCCCCACCGACTATCTCCGAAAAAATAATATGAATAGTTGTTCTTATTTTAGACACAAAAGTCAAAATGTAGTCATCAAATAAGTTAACTTGTGACAGTTTGAAACTTCTTACAATGAAAGCATGTAACTATTGGTGCGAAATAACCTTTTTAACAGTTATAGCACACTAAATTCAGAAATGTATACAACTAAAACAGTAAATCTAAATCAGAAAATAAATAAGCATTTGCCTTTCATTTTTAATTTAGACGTTTTACCCAAGTGATTTTATACCCACTAACGTCCTCTATGATGATTTTTTTGTTTGGATTTTTTTTGTTTTTTATTGTTATTTTTTGAATTTTTGAAAACAGATAAAGGATTATTTTCCAATACTGAGTGAACACTGGAATATTTCTACACAACAACATAACTGTTCTTTCTGGTGACACATAGTGATAATTGCCATCTGTGCAACTACAATGAGCAAGTCAGGTGAACAGAAAAAGGTGGTCAGGTGAAAATTGCCTTAAGCAGTGACAAAACTTTAGGTAAGCCACCAATGGATAAGCGTCCACATACCGAGGTGTCCCCAATTAACACCAGTGTTGAGGATATCTCAGTAATTAACCACACGCTAGATGACGTCTCCGAAGAAATGAAAGCAATAAGAGAAACCCTAGACACTTTAATGAAAAAGGATGACAAAGAGACATTTGTAAAAAAGGCAGTGAAAGAAATTTTGGAAGAGTTTAATAAAAACCTGGAATTTACTGTCACAACAAAGGTAGAAGCAAAGACAAAATGCCTCTCAGAAAAATGGACAAATTAAGTAAGGAAAACGAGCAACTAAAGAAAGAGCTCATTTCACAAAAACAAGTAGTAAATGAAATAAAAAAAAGCAGTGAAAAAAGATCTAGACATGCGGAAGAAAGGGCGAATTATAATGAACTATATTCAAGAAAAAATAACATACAATTTATGAACATCCCAGAAATGACACCGGAGACAGAAGAGACCCTTACAACTACAATATGTACAATAATTGCGGATATGGGAGCAACCATTAGCCCCTCCAAGATCATCGCCATTCATAGGATCACAGGTAAAACAGGCGACCCAAAACCAGTTTTGGTCAAATTACAGAATAACAATGAGAAGACCGAGACTGAGAGCAAACTTCAAAGCCTCGGGATGCAGATTGGTTGATGATGTAACAAAGGCAAATGCTCAACTTATTTCCCGCCTCCTATCCCATGACGACATTGAAAACGCTTGGTATTTTAACGGATCAGTGTACGGAAAATCAAAGACAACAAGCCATATACAGAAGTTCGAGCTGTACGATGATATTTTAAGCGCTTTAAACCAGTAGTCAGAGACAGGATGAGTGTGTGTGTTGTGTTGTTCTTTTTTAAATCGCCGAATAACGTGCTAAATGAAGACTGGTGACCTCATGTCCCTGCAAATGCCAACAGACCTGGTGGGTACATTATAATACATATGGTAGAAGACTGTCTGGTCATTATTTTAAACTGACAAAAAATAATAAATGGATCACTGACCACAGTACAGTAACAAAACACTTTTAACAATACAGGTATTATTGACCTACTGTGCCTGTCTCAGCTACTAAGTGGGGCATTTTTGCAGTATTACCTCACTGGAAATTATGGGATTTATAAATTGAAAAATACATTATGAACTACTTACGGATTAAATGGATTACTCATGCTTTAATAGGTCGTGATCTATACTGGTCTGTATGTATATATATATATATATATATATATATATATATATATATAGCATACATTTAAAATATACAACGACACATTAGAAGTAAAAAGAGCCATATCACTAAATATTTAATATGCACTTGGTGCCTTATACCTTTAAGGGGTCGGAATAATTATTTTCGAGGGAATGGAATGTAGGTGTGACTGAAATGAATGTCATTTCACTACTGCTGTGTCACACTGCAGCATTTCTGGCTGATAAAAAATGACTTTTGAAAGCATTCCTACCAGTAAGTTTTCACAGATTTTTAGCACGACTTTTTAACATGACATTTTCATTTATGTTTCTGGAATGTTCTCTATATTGAGCGCATCCGTGGTCGAGGGGTTAACGATGTTGCGTTGTAAACCTTCTCGCCTTTTACAGCTGCAGGCTCGATTCCCATTGGGAGCTCGACTTGTGAGGAAGTGTCGATTCTTATGTTCTGCGGGAGGTGTACAGTACTGGTTCTACCCAGGAAAGGTGGGTGGTCTGCCTCCACCACAAACAAATTGACCATCATAATATTATATAACCTTACATGTGTTGAAAATGATGTAAAACACCATACAAAAAAATTTATATGGAATGTGAGTATGCTAGCATACTAAGTGAGGGACACTCTTGGCAATTTACTAACACTTTAACTAACTGAAGAACATCCTCTTGAGTAAATAGATACTGAGTGTGTGTCTAAGTGTGTCCATACTGGTATCCTGCGATAATTTAGAGTAGTGCGTCAACATTATACGGCGGATGTGACTGTCTAAGTTGGCAGACTGGTATCCGATAGATAGTGTAGTGTAGTGTGTCAACATGATACGTCGGATGTGATTCATACTACCTTTAGACATACCAATACCTTCTGAACAACTGTCACATACCGACAACAACATCAGCTGACAGTCATGTACTTGCATGAATATTAATATGAAAAGGTGGCGTCATTACATTTAATATTTCACATTCTAAAGCAGACAGACAAGAATTAATGTCCTTGTTTAGAAAAAGTTATACCCTGTGTCCTGCCTATACTATGTCCTGCCCTGACTGGCAATATTTTTGTATTGTTATTCAGAAACATTTAAAATTATTATTTAAGTATTTTACAAAGTTCATCGCTTATACCCAATAAGACCTGAACATTTGACAGTCGGATATAATTAGGTCCAAACACAATGATTATCTACACCGGTCTGACAGGTGTAAGGTTATATTTTGAGCGGCAACCTGGGAGAGGATTATGTACGATAATGTCTGTTCAGACAAGCTGTGTATCAGAAGAGATCAAAACCCACACCCATATCGTATTGGTACACAACGAATGTATTGAACCATTTGACTGCCGAAGCTGATTCCCTGCCACTGTATTAGCCAGCCAACCATTCAGACTTGTTTACTGTTTTGCAATGACGACTTAGATAAATCACAGGCCTGCCAAATCTCCGTATAAAATCCGGATTTTTCGGATTTTTC